>SZWC01002804.1:118162-157037 GCA_023375785.1 Penium margaritaceum | reverse complement strand
TGTGTGTGTGTGTGTGTGTGTGTGTGTGTGTGTGTGTGTGTGTGTGTTTGTGCGAGTTGACTCATGCATGTTATGGCTTGCCATGCATTGTTGTTCCATGCCTTCGCTCATTCGTTCTGGCGTTGACGGCTATGTTAGCCAGGGGGAGTGTTGGTTTGTGTGGCTTCCACCCGTCACGACCAACACTGCTAGTTTACCGATATACCCACATTTGGGGTATATGGCTGAGGAGGGCGTGACGACACGATGGGCCTCCGGACTGCACCGAGACTTCTCCAGCACCTGCGACAGTGCCGGCGAGACGCGGTCGATGCGTTCCGGCAGCCATGTGGGCTTGTCAGGAGGTAGGAGAGTTTTCTGGGTGGGTTCAGACCCACGCACCCGGTTCACTGTACCGGTGCGACGAGGAGACCCGATGGCTATTGTGGGGTTTCTGATGTTCGGAAAGCCGCCTGTGATGTCTAGACGTTGATTCTGAGATGTTTTGGCATTGCTCATGATTTCTCGGTGGTCGAGACCCGGGCACTCGGAGAGCTGTTCCGGTGCCTCGAGGAGACCACCTTTGTTACTCTCGTGGTGTATGCAGTGTGTTCTCCCTGTTGACTCATTTGGGTTCAGCAGGGGTGACGGAGCCCGGTGCGGTTAGCTGNGCTATTGTGGGGTTTCTGATGTTCGGAAAGCCGCCTGTGATGTCTAGACGTTGATTCTGAGATGTTTTGGCATTGCTCATGATTTCTCGGTGGTCGAGACCCGGGCACTCGGAGAGCTGTTCCGGTGCCTCGAGGAGACCACCTTTGTTACTCTCGTGGTGTATGCAGTGTGTTCTCCCTGTTGACTCATTTGGGTTCAGCAGGGGTGACGGAGCCCGGTGCGGTTAGCTGCCGGCGCCCCTATATAAGCCCGCTAGGGGCTCATTTATAATCTCTCCTTGTTCTTTATATTCAGCGTTCCAGACTTAGCCAAAATTCTTGCCGTCTTGCATTGCACTCACACACAGAGCTCATGTTCGTTCTTGCATGGGCCTGCATGCCCTAAAATTATTTCCAATTCCTTTCATAAGAGGGAAGATTTATACCTAAATAAAAAAAAAGGTATTCGGTGCCTGAAGTTGCTAGGTAGATTCCTCGTTAGACACGCAAGCCATGTGAGTTAGGGGCAAGGAAACCACGGACTCCATGGATGCGGCAAGTCTTGCCATGGAATTGAGTGTTGCACCAAGACAAGGGGTAGGAAGGGGAGCGAGCGTATAAGAGACTGGTGAGCATGCACCCACACCGAGCAGCTTGCTCGGGTGAGCACACTCCGCCACCAGTGGGTCAAGCCCGACCACTCGGAATTTAACCGAGGGCGGCTTCTCACCAATGCACGATCCACAACCGACATGGTGGCCCCCTAAGGATCAGCACCCGGAGAATGTGCATCTCCCCCAAAAACACTCAAAGGAAAACATGAATGATGCAGGGAATGTGAATGAGAATGTACGGACCCTAGCATCTACTGCATCAGTGATTGACAACCAAGCAATGGCCATGCATGTGCCAGAGGGAACTCCTGGGTAGATCAACTGCTTCATGACGCCAAAGACTCTAGTCATGGCGCGCTCACTTGATGTGTCCTATGTGAGGCCATTGTCATTTAATCTGGACGAATGTGAGCCATGGAGAGTGTGACAAGAGGGCATAGAGATGTGAGTGGCCAACGAACTTCAACACTCCCCCATGACTCGCAGGGAAACAACCTACACACATGGCATGCTCATAAAGATGTGACATACAGAGACAAGAAAAACATCGGTTGGAAACTAGCCTAGAGCGGCTGGTTGGGGCTGCTACAAAGTTGGAGTAGGCATGGCCCTACACTCATTGCTTTGCACTACCATCCCCTCTAGCTGCTCTTAGACCTCGTGAGTGAAAACTGTGTGCTGAGGAGTTGGCGCCAGAAAGGCAAACAAAATTGAGTAAAGTGTGATTAGCAACTGAGAATAAACGAAAATGGGAGACCCCTCCAAGAACTAGATCCTCCTCAGCTTTGTAGAGCTTGTTACTTAGCTTTTCAGCCAAACAGAAGAATGACCTGTTTTCTGGCAGGCAAGGTCTTCTCGGTGAGCCCTGCAAGACAGGCGATGACCCAAAACCCTGGCGTTGTACATTTTCCCTTGAAAGTGGACGATACCAAAATAATCACTCTGCAAACGCAGTCGTGGTGTCAGATTCATCCAAGAATACATCAACGAGTTATGACCACCCAAACCCTGGTGGTGCCTAGGCTAGTATCACCCCAAACCCAACTGTGTCCAAAAAAATGAAACTTGGTCCTTAGGCTAGACATGATGCTACGAGTGCAATGATGCAGACAGATATAGCATAGCGCAAGCGCAGGCCGCAACTGTGGAGGTAGTGACCACCAGTGGCATGACTATTGTGGAGATCCGCCGATGGAGCTGGGCAGGTCTCACCCCTGGGGAGGAGGCTCTAACAAGATGTGTGTAGACCTCAGCACGCGTCAGCTCCACCGGATGACACTCTAGCAGCATCCTGGCTCGCCGTCAGTCATCTGCATGTCGATGTCCACAATTCGGAAGGTGCAACAGAGCACAATGAGAGGTATGCAAAAACCAACACTCACCCATGACTCACAGGCGTAGTGCACATGGGCGGGAAGCGGCACATCCACAAAATCAACTGACTCCCCCATGACAGGCAGGCAGGTATGCACGCAAGTGCGGAGAGGTCAGCTCATGGAAGCACACCGATCGTACTAACAGTCTTCTTGAACGAGTCATGCTTGAGTCCCTTGGTCAAGAAATCAGCCAACTATCGTGTTGTTTTAACCAATACGATGCTGACGCTGCCGTCATGCAATAGCAAGCGCACATAGTGATACTCAACATTGATGTGCTTTGTAAGTGTGTGATGCACGCCGTCATTGTCAACGATGGCCATGGCACTCTCATTGTCACAGTGCAATGTGATGGATGCAACTGACTAACACAACTCAGAGAGCAGCCGACGTAGCCACATGCTCTCACATGCGCCAAAGCCAAGAGCCACATACTGAGCCTCAGCAGTGTTCCGTGCAATGCAACCTTGCTTGCTAATATGCGAGGACAGAGTTGTGTTGCCAAGGAGAAAGATCCGGCCAGTGCGGCTCTTGCCGTCTGGACTGCCGGCCTAGTCACTGTCGGTATAGCCCACCGCCACAACGGACGGTTGTCAGTAAAACATGAGGTCCCGCCATGGAGTCGAGACGACATAGCGTAGTACTTGGATTGCGGCCTCGAAGTGGAGGTGACGCGATTTCTGGCAGAACTGTAATAGGAGGTTGACGGCGAACGCAATGTCTGGACGCCTCGTCGTCGCCAGGAACATGAGTGACCCGATGGCACGTGAATACGCGGTCACGTCCACTGGCTCCCCCACCACGACCGGATCGATGCTCTTCAGCTTTGCCTGGCCATCGGTTAACATGAGTTAGGATGCGCTCGGCACGAGGGACAGATCCTCGGCGTAGTGAGTGGACAGGGTCTGGATGTAGGCAACCTGATGGACGTGTACAACACCTTCGGAGCGATCATGCGTGAGCTCCATACATAGGAAGACTCGAACATCCCCAAGGTCCTTCATGTGGTAGGCGGTATGTAGCAGGTCGTTTACACGCTGAATGGCAGGTGCATTTGGTGACGCGATAAGTAGGTCCTCGTCGCCGTTGTTGTGGTCTACGTACATGACCTCCTTATGGGGCGACCAGCTTATGGCGACCAAGACTTGCTGATGAACAGTCATAAGGAGGTCGTCATCCTAGTCATGGGTTAGGATGTGTTCATTATCTCGCGGGCTGATGAATAGTGCGAGGTCTACAATGCTGTAAAGGAGGCCGCCGCTGAGGAGCGTGCAACTGATCTCTTGGTTCAAGCAGCGAGGGGACTACTTCAGGCCATAGAGGGCCTTCCACAGCCTCCAGGCCTTGCTAGAGCCACCATCGAAACCTGGGGGCTGCACTATGTAGAGCTCCTCGCCCTCCAACGAACCATGGAGAAAGACGTTTCTCACGTCCATCTGATCCAACTCCCATCTGTGCTGGGCAACCAGGGTGAAGAGGGCCCAGCTAGTGGAAAAATGGCCAACCAAGGCAAAGATTATGTCGTAGTCGACCCCAGGGACCTGAGGAAACCCCTTGGCTCTGAGGCAAGCCTTGTACTTGTCCAAGGACCCGTCGGGCTTCCACTTGCGTCGGAGGACCCACTTGGTGTAGATGGCCTTCCAGCTAGGAGGAAGGTCTTCAAGGTCGTAGATTTGATGCTGCTGGATGGCAACGAGCTCATCGGCACATGTAGCATCTCAGCGCGTGGCCTGAAGAGAAGCACAAGCTTTGCAAAGGGTGGCTGGGCCGTCGAGGCATGCCATGGAGCAGACTGTGAGGGTATGCGTGCCTCATGCCCCAAGTGCGATGCATGAGAGTGCGGCCATGATGGCCTCTTGGTGCTCGTCATGGAGCAGGGTGTAGCCCAGTGTAGAACCCGGGTGGAGGTCCGCAATGGCAGCCGATGTGGTTAGGCCGAGGGCCATGGTGCCAGGGTTCCCAATCACGACCGTGGAAATAGGTCTGTTGAGGGGTGACGAGACACGTGGGGCCACAGGAGGTCGAGGCGCCAAAGGGCGTGGTGCCGCGGCCTACGCGCTCCCTGACGACTTAGGTCAGAGGTTGTCACCTGAACCACACATGTAGCGCTGTAGGGCGAGAGACGAAGCAAAGGGAGCAGCTGGGGGCGAGTCAGAGAGGCTAGCAAAGGCAGACGGGGCTGCTGATCCAGCACATCCAATGGACGTGACCGGGGCTGCCGGTCCTGAGGGACCGGCTGATGCGGACGGAACTACCAGCCCGGAGGGACCAGCGGATGCGACCGGGGCTGCCGGTCCGAAGGGACAAACAAATGAAGTCGGAGCTGCTAGTCCGAAGGGATGGATGGACAAGACCAGGCCTGCCGGTCCAGACGGACCATCAGACAAGATTGAGGATGCCGGTCCGGAGGATCCAGCACACGCGACCGAGGCGGCCAGTCTAGATGGACCAAAGGACGAGACCGGAGGTGCCGGCCCGAATGGACCAGCGGACAAGACCGGGGATGTTGGCCAGGAGTGATCAGCGAACGCGACTAGGGATGTTGGCCCGAGCGGGCTAGCGGGCACGACTGGGGATGCCGGCTTGGGGGGACAAGCAAGTGCAGACGATGTGTCACCTACAAGCGGCAGGAGAGAGGACGGACACACCACTCCTCCATCCAACAGGTTGGAAATCAACGAGCTGGAGCAAACCAAGTCGAGAGGAAAGAGCTCCTCAAAGAAGAGAGCGTCACGTAACTCGATGATGTCATGACTTGAGGGATCCCAGAAGTGCCAAGCTTTGGATTGACGCAAAATACCTAGGAAGGTACAGGGACACCCACGGAGGGCGAGCTTGCCGCCTTACAATGGGACGGGCAACCACACGATCGCCACGCAGTTCCAGACTCGAGCCGGGCGGAGAGCAGCCAGCGTACTGCACTAGTGTTGGTACGGTGTGGACTGGCATGGAAGGGGTCTAAGGGGACTCCTGTTCCAAACCCACGTCATGTGAGTCATGGCCTCCAAGTAGAACCCATCAGAGACACTAGACTTGACCCTCATGGTGTGGACGGCGTCGGCCATGGTGTGGTTCTACCGCTCGGAGACACCGTTCTTGGCTGGTTTGTAAGGCGTCGATGTCTCGTGATGGATGCCACGGGAGGTGAGGAACAGTGCAGTCTCCCCCATGAACTCGCCATCGCGATCAGAACAGAAGCAGCGAAGAGGACGACCACACTCGCGCACCGCATGGACAAGCCAGTCCTAAATGGTGGGAGAGACATTGCTCTTCTGACGAAGACAGAAGACCCAATGGTACCGAGAGTAGTCGTCAGTGAGGGTCAAGACATAGTGTCAATGCTTCCTGGTGTACTCTATCGTAAGGGGTCCCATGACGTCAGAATGGACCAAGTCTAGAGGGGCAGACGCACGAGAGGAGGATAGAGGATAAGTAGAGTGGTGGATCTTCCCCTGAGCGTAATCAATGCGCTCTGTTGGACATGGCAAGGGAAATGAAGCTAGATCAAGGCCCTTGGCCGGCTGGGTGCGGAGCATGCTATCGACGGCAAAAGAGTGGACCTGGTAGAGGTGACGATGTAGAAAGCGTGTGTCCTGTGGAGAGAGTGTGCTAGTGAAAAACATGTTCCGGAGTTGGTCGACAAGGATGGGATGGGTGGAAGTGTGGATAGACAAGGCACGTGCCACAAATTGCCATGGGCGTCGACATAAAGGACAACGCGACTAGATGGATGCAACGACAAAGTGCCAACACCACGCAAGTGCAGTATGTCCATGCTCATGCATTCAAGGAGAGTGACGGACAAGAAGCTCAGCTCAAGACCGTGGACAAAGAGGACGTTGGTCACAAAGACATCACCAGCAGGACCATGGAAGCGAACGACGTTGACACCGCGAACAGGTAACACCTGACCAGAGTCCATCCGGACACCGGTCACATCGGCAACCGTACCAAGTACACTGAAGGCCTCAGAAGAGGTTGTGATGTGATGCGTGGCCCAGGAGTCAACGATACAAGTCTCGGCAGGGTCTTGGACCGGTGTCGCGAGGTCGCTAACCGTCACAAGACAACATGTAAGAGACACGGATGCGGTGGAAAGGGGTGCAGAACGAGAGTGCTGGTCTTCAAGCCATGAGACGTTGTCATGGAGAGGGGCAGGAGAGGATGGCTCTAACGCGGAGGTAGGGCATGGGCACAACGCAGACTCAGTCATGCAAGGTGGGGCAGGGGAACAAGAGGTGACGCAACTCATAACTCCCTTGGGGAGAGGGCAGGGCAAGCCCAGCTGGAGCGCGATGAACTACTCCAACTGGCGCTCGCGAGTGGAGGGCCTAAGGGCGTAGACTGAGTATGGAATGGCTGCACCGGACCCCGAAATGGAGGAGGTCTGCGCCAACAACAGAAGGGGTGGCACCGACGGTTGCGGATGGTGTTGTTGTAAGGCCCCTGATGGTAGGACCGGTATGGATGTCGGAGGAGTGGAGCTGCCGGACAAGGAGGAGAAAATAGGGGCGGCGACAGCCATGGCAGTAGCACCTAGACGGAGCTCACACTTGCGGCGTGATGACGTGCGCTTCAATTGTGGGGAGCAGGCATGTATAGCATCCGTGCCCTGGCTGGCCAAATTTGTGGCAGATGGAGCCGCCACCACTGGTCCCGGTCTGTTGCTGTTGTTGGCCCTTGCCCTTCTTGCCCCTATGCCTCTTCTTGTTGGCCCTGATGATGAGGAGCTGGTGGAGTAGTGGACGAAGACATCGGAGAAGATGTCGGTGGTCACGCACTTGATGGTCAGGAGTATGGAGAGGAAGGGCGGAGCGGCATCATCCAAGTGGCAGAGGATTTCCTCCGCCTGCTGCCAATAGGATGTGACGCACGCCATCTCCCTCATGTGGAGGGAGTTGAACTCCCGAAGCAAGCACCTGGTTTCGGCGTCGTTGGAGAGACGATGCGGCCGTGTGAGGATGTGCCACGCCATGGCGGGGTGCCGCCGGTGGTCAAGTCATCGAGGAAAGGCTCAAGAGCAAGGCGTGCAGCTAGAGGGACGACAGGGATGAGGGCACACACGGCTTGACCAGCACTGTACACTTTGTCAGTCTGGGTGGAGTCATAGGACAAAATGTATTGTGGCCATAGGCCCTCGCCTTGCGCCGAGATATGAAAGCGGAACTCCCATCACCGAAGCTGCTCGCCGACCTGTAGCTCCGGGGATGGGGACACAAAGTCCTTTGGCCTGTGGCCGGCACCCAGAGTGGGGCCAACGACTGACGATACAATCTGGTGTTGGCATTGGGTGTGCTGCTCTTCCAAGTAGTGTGTGGAGGTAAAAACTGCAGGACTGACCGGGTGGAAGGGCGGAGGAATGGTAGTCTCTCTTTGTAGCGTCGGCGGCTGCAATGCTGTAAGTTGTTGTGTGAGTGCAGAGAGCTGCTGGCAAATAGCAGCGAAAGGGTATGGCCAACTAGCGTAGCCGGCGACAAAGCCTGTGGACTGTTGTTGTTGCTCCTGTTGCTATTACTGCTGTGGCTGCTGCTGCTTCTAACGTAGGTGCTGCTGCTGCTGCTTTTGTAGCGGTGGTGATGGCTACTACTATAGTTGTAGTGTCATTTTCTGTTGTAGCTGCTGCTGCTATTGTAGTAGTAGAGGTTGCTGCTACTGTTGCAGTTGCATTTATTGCACCGGCCGCTACTGCTACTGTTTCTGATGAGGCAGCGGCTGTTGTTGCTGTTGTTGCTGCTGTAGCTGGTTCAGTTGTTACAAGAAAGGGAGGCTAGGGGGTCCTCCAATAGAGGAGGAACCATCCCCACTTGGGTTGTTAGTCATGGTCCCCCCCTTGTTTTCATCTTGTTTGGTTGTTCCCCATGTGATTTCCTTTTCTACATCCTTGTTGCTGATATCAGTAGTGACATCAACAATGAGGTGGATACGCTGTTGCTAACATCAGCACTAGGAAGTTGCCAAAATTGTGGCTGCCCGAATGCTGCTACAACCACTACGACCGCTGATTCTGTGGTGCCTGCCACCGCGGGTGCTAGAGTTGCTGCGGTTGCTCCGGCTCTTGTGGCTGTTGGAGCTACTGCGGCTGTCGTGGCTGTCGTGGCTGCTACGGCTGCGCGGGTGCTGCGGCTGCGTAATTGGTACAGCTGTTGCGGCTGCGTGGCTGTTGTAGCTGCTGTGGTTGTGCAACTGTCGTGGCTTCCATGGCTGTTGCGGCTGGGCGGCTGCTCCGGCTGCGCGGTTGCTACGACTGCTGTGGCTGTGCGGCTGTTGTAGGTGTGTAGTTGCAGCTATTGTGGCTGCACGACTACTGCAGCTGTTCTGGCTGCTGTGGCTCCATAGATACAAGGGCTGCTGTGGCTGCACTGCTTGCTGCAGTTACTATTACTGCTATGGCTGTTTCGGCTGCAGCAGCTGCTGTGGCAGCCGTGGTTGCTACAGCAGCCGCGGTTGCATTGCTATTGCTGTTGTTGCTGCGGCTCTTGCTACAGTCGTAGCTACTGCTTCGGTTGATGCGACTAGCTACTGTGGCAGCCGCAGCTCCACTCTTGCTGCTACTGTGGCAGCAACAAGGGGAAAGAAGGGGGAAGGAGAAGACTCCCATTGCCTGGCGCCAGCGCGGCGTGCGTTTGTGTCGTCACGACGTTGCCCATTGGTTCGCTGGCCGCAAGTCCACCAATGCTACCACCGTCGCAGGGTTAGTACTGAAAGAAGAAATTTGGCAGTATTTTCCCCGCATTGGGAGCATTTTGACAACACCACCTGGCGGGCTAACTCTATGAAAAAAAATCCGGCAGAGTTTTCTCTCACAGACGCGTTTTTGGGACCGCTGGCGTAGCCAGTGAACTGTACGCCTCGTTGCCGCCCCGATCTGCTGCTTCTGCTTTGCTCTAGCTCTGACACCAAGCTAGAAACTAGCCTAGAGCGGCTGGTTGGGGCTGCAGCACAGTTGGAGTAGGCATGGCCCCACGCTCGTTGCTTTGCACTGCTGCCCCCTCTAGCTACTCTGAGACTTTGTGAATGAAAACTGCACGCTAAGAAGTTAGCGCCAGAAAGGCAGACAAAACTGAATGAAGTATGAATAACAACTCAGAATAAACAACAATGGGAGGCCCCTCAAAGAACTAGCTCCTTGTTAACTATGTAGAGCTTGTTGCTCAGCTTTTCAACCAATAAGAAAGATGACCTATTTTCTAGCAGGCACAGTTTTCTCGGTGAGCCCTGTAAGACAACCGATGACCCGAAACCCGAGCGTCGTCCGTTTTCCCTAAAAAGTGGACCATACCAAAATACCCACTTTGCAAATGTGGTCTTGCGGTCAGAATAATCCAAAAAGATAGCAGCAAGGAATTAAGAACACGCAAACCCGGGTGCTGCCTAGGCCACTATCATCCCAAACCCAACAATTGCAGAGGCACTGACTGCCGTGAGAGCTATGGAGGTCCGCTGATGGAGCTGAGCACGTCTCACGCCTAGAGAGGAGGCTCCAGCAAGATGAGTGTAGACCTGAGCACGCGTTGGCTCCACCGGATTATGCTCTAGTAGCATCCTATGTCGCTGTCAGTCATATGAACGTAGATGTAGACAAGCCATAAGGCACAACAGAGCACAATAAGAGGTGTGCAACAACCAACAATTCCACCTCGGTCATGGGGACAGATGAGAACAGAAGCATGAAGAGCACTTTTGAAAACGTTTTGGCTGAGGGCATTGGTGAGAAAGTGGGCTCTCTAAGGAG
Organism: Penium margaritaceum; assembly: GCA_023375785.1. NCBI lineage: Eukaryota > Viridiplantae > Streptophyta > Zygnematophyceae > Desmidiales > Peniaceae > Penium > Penium margaritaceum. The sequence continues at coordinate 146,686 of SZWC01002804.1, read as the reverse complement.
GTGTGTCCACCCAAGAAGCTCGGACAATGCCAACGGCAATGCATTCGCGAAGAAAGTGATGCTCCATGTTGATATGCTTGGTGCGGGAGTGATGTATGCCATTGTTTTTGGCGATGGCCTTTGTGCTTTGATTTTCATAGCACAGAGTGATGCAATGGGTGGGAGCACGCAATTGCTACAGCAGACGACAAAGCCAAATAACCTCACATGTGCCTGCGCCAAGAGCGCCATACTCAACCTCAATTGTGTTGTGGGCAACACACCCTTGTTTCTTAATTTTCCACAAAATTGTTATCTCGCCAACGATGAAGATGTATCCTGTTCTGCTATGTGCATCGGAGTCATGTGCCTAGTCATTTTTAGTGAAGCCGTCAACCAGGACTGAGGGTTGTGTGCGAAAGTACAACCCGACGCAAGGCATGGACAGTGCATACCATACTACGTGCAACGCTATCTCAAGATGACGCTCACAAGGACACTGAGAGAATTGAGACATGAAGTTTAAAGCGAAGGCAACATCAGCACGCATAGTGGTAGCAAGATAAATCAGGGAGCCAATGGCCCTCAGGTAGTCAGTCACGTCAGCCGTCTCCCCTAGTGTGGATGGTTCCAAGGACTTCAGCGACTGACTGGATGGGGTCATAGGTGTGGATGTTGTAGGGACGGAAGCAAGGTGATCAATCAACCTCTAGTTCCATACCCAGGAAGAGACGAGCTAGACCAAGGTCCTTCATCTTGTATGCTGCTTGAAGAAGAGACTTTGCAGTGTGACAGACGTGGCGTGAGGAGATGTAATGAGGAGATCATCCACATAGACAAGGATGGCTACAAGTGGCTTGGTGGGAGCATTGAGATACAGAGCGGGGTCTACAGTGCTTCTTTCAAAGCCTCCCATTTCTAGGATTGCTATGATTTCTTGTCTCTAGCAGCGTGGGGATTGCTTTAGGCCATAGAGGTCCTTACGCAGATGCCACACTCGATTTGTTCCATGAGAGATCTGGGCGGCTATAACATGTAGATTTCCTCGTCCAACGTGCCATGTAGAAAGGCGTTGTTGACGTCCATCTGCTCCAGTTCCCAGTCATGCCAGGCAACCAGGCTAAGAAGTGCCTTAGCGGTGGTGTAGCGAATAACGGGTACAAAGGTCTCATCAAAGTTAACCCTAGGGTGTTGTGAGAACCCTTTTTCCGTGAGGCGCGCCTTGAACCATTCAACTGTCTTGTCAGGGGTCAACTTGGGACGGCATACCCATCTGGCTGCGACAGCTTTGAGACCCGGTGGGAGATCCAAGAGCTCATACACACCATGCTCAGACAGCCTATCAAATTTGGCTGTCATGGCTTGCTCCCACAAGGGGGGAATCAGTTGCTGTACGGGTAGCTTTCACAGTCAGGGGTTCTCGTGGAAGGGGAGAGAGACCAGCAGTAGCAAAGCAGGAGGAAACATACGCAGCTACAAACGAGGAGAGAGCTCAGCTAAACTCCTGTTCAATGAGTGAGTAGCCAAGTGCAGTGCTGGGGTACCACAAAGATAGCCGTAGACAAGGTAGACGTTGCAAGAACAAGAGCACGGAGGCTTGGGTGACCAGAGACGACAAGGTGAGAGTGAGACAAGAGTTTCCTGAGGCGACCACCACGCGTGTAGGGTGAGACTGGAGGAAAAGATGGGACACGCATAAACGGTGGTGATGAAGCCACAGGGGAGTGTGGGTGCAACAAGGGAGAAGGAGAGGGCATAGTAGAGGTGACAGAGGGGTCAGAGAGGGCCAGAGGTACACAGAGGGCGATAGGCTCTGAAGTAGTGTGAGCAGAGGGCTCAGAAGAGACAGAGGGTGCATGATTTGAGGAGGGAGTGGAATCCAAGGCCTCACAGAAGGCAGAGGTTGCAGGCCCCGAAGAGGCAGAGGGATCCGAGTGCTCAGAGGAGGCAGAGGGCTTGGAGGAGGTAGAGGATGACGATGGACACACGGATAGGAGAGAAAAATCCAAGAGGGAAGAGTGCCACCTTCAACCCGAGAAGGCGGAGAGAGGGACCCACCAAAGTGGAAAACAACACGTTCAAATAAGTGTTCAAAGAAGAGCGCATCACGGGACTCAAGGATACGACAGCGAGAGGGATCCCAGAAATGCCAAGCCTTGGAGAACGGGAAGACACTGAGGAGGATGCACCAACGACCATGGGGAGACAACTTACTGTCCCGTTGTTCGGCAAGAAGCCACACGGAGGCAAGACACCCCCATAAACGAGCAAGGCGGAGATCAGCACATCGACCCGTCCAGCGTTCAAAGGGCATGCTAGTGTGGGGAAGGGGACCATGAGGAACCCGATTCCAGACCCACGTCATGTAGGAAATGGCCTCAAAGGCAAGTAAGGGGGACTGACCGGCCACCCACCCAGCCACTGCCACTGTGAGGCAGAGAAGTCCTGTGACGATGGCGCCTGCGACTGCGCCTGATGCTGACGTGACAAGAACACCCATGGTGAGGTGTGGTGTGAGCTCCCGAGGTGCAAAAGTGGGGACAGTTGATACCCTAGACGCACGAATGGAGCCAACGGCGCTGACCATGGCGTGAGATGCTAAGGCTGCGGCAGTGGCCACATCGACTGATGCTGCTGTGACCTGTGTGGCGACGTTGGCGGCGGCAACCACAAGTAACATCAGGGATGCAGCGGCGTGCGCGTAAGCCTCGGCTGCGTGGCCCGCTGTAGTCTACTTTGGAGTCCTACAGGCAGGGGCTGTGGCTGCAAAGGTTGCAGCGGCACTATCAATTGCATCGAGTATAGCACCGGCCAAGCGAATGGAGTCCATGTGAAGTGGCAAGATGGTAATCACTCCAGGCACCTCACCTGCAGTGGACGGTCCAGTCGAGTCTGCTAATGTGGGAGATGGAGCAGGGTGGGCGGTAGAAGTGGGGTTGGGCGACTAAGGATCACTAAGTGGTTGCATGCTTGAAGGGCGAGACCGTGCTGGCGGCATGTCACCTGCTTTCTACACCTGCCGGTCAATCTGTTCACGCTCTCTCACTACATCGCGCTCTGCTACGACGACGATGTCCGCACGCCAGTATGAGTTACCTAGGATACGAAGCCACAATGGGGTCTTGTCGTCAGTGGACGTGGGTTCATCAAAGACTTGTGGGTCCTCCCGCCCACTATAGGTGTAGCGGGCAACCGTGTGCGGGGAATCCAACTCGTTGTTTGGGGGCCCGTCAAGTGGCGGAAAATCCAGCGTGGCAGATGTGAGGGCTATAGATGCAGCAAAGAGATGTTGTTGCTCGAATGTGGTGCTGCAGAACAAAGAGCGTAGACGGGATGCCACCGGACATACACTGGGACGGGTGCAGCAGATAGCGTCAAGGCTCACGGAAGACACAGAAGAGCTATAGTGGCACTGAATGCTGAGAGAAGGTGGCAGATGGGGCCTTAGAGGGGTGCGGTGGCGAGATGAGAAGAACGTGGCCCATCCCAAGATCAGAGATGGCACATTGTCGGCACCTTAGCGATGGTGAGAGTGTCGTGCTATTGCAGGCGGCGGTACAGCAAAAAGCTGTAAGGTCGTAAGACAAAGAGAATGCCTGGTCGGTGGAGCAGTGAGGGCTTGCTTCATGGCGTTGCAGAATGCGACGTCAATGGCAACAAAATGATGGTGACGGCAAGACTTCTGGAGAGCGTCTGGGTGCCGGGAAGCACAGCCGGTGTTGATAATGCTCTGCCAGAGATGTGGCCGTGGCGGGTGGTGGTGCAGAAGATCTTCAGCCTCGTCATCGTGAGAGGAGCTGTCGCTCACACTCTCGGTCCTCGATCTTCCACCGTTGGATCTCCCCTTTTAAAGATCCTTCCAATCCTCGGTCCACCGCTGTAGTTCCTGTTTTTCCGTGCCGAGCAGTTGGACATAAACTATGCTTCTTTTGTCTGCCAGTTGTAGCAGAAGGTATGCTACTTTGTTTGGCCTTGGCTTCCAATCCAGCCGTTGGATTGAGCTGAATTTTGGAGCGTAGCATATTGATGATGAGATCTTTCCATTGGTGCCATTGGATCTTGCATCGGAGCAGCCTGGAAGGGGATAGGCAGGATTCAACACCACGTTTATGCGGATGGCCGACCAGCCCGTTGACGATCCGAGAGCTAAGTGCAATTTGTGACCTGCCAATCTTTCCTGCAAGAATGGCTGCACCAGCAACATGTGGAAGCACATGCGCATCATGGAAGAAGATGAAGGAGGAGGCAGCCTTCATCGCACTGAAGAAGGCAACTGCCAACGTCGTGGCAATAGCGGTCGAGGACACCAATACCAACCCGGAGAAGACAGTAATTGCGTGGGGCGTTGCAACAGTGGGTGCAATGTTTGACAAGCGCTACTTCAATAAATGCTTCTGGAAGCACGTCATCAACAAAAACATCTCCTTCCTTGCCATGGAGCCCACATGGTTGTAGCAGGCATTCTGGAATGCCAACCCCGCCGCAACTCTACCCGGCCGCATGACCATCTCGCTGCTGATCGTCATCGCTGCAGCAGCTTTTTGGGACCGCATCAAGACCATGCTCACAGAGGTAACAAGTGCCATCAGCTTCAAAACTGATGGATGGAAGGGCGAGAATCGTATGAAGTACGTAGGCGTGAACGCCCATTGGATCAATGACTAGAAGCTGAAAACCATGGCTCTGTCCTTCCCTGCTGGTCCAGAAGCTCCCACTGCTGTGAACCTCTTTCAATTCTTCTCCACTGCTCTCAAGTCGTGGGGTGTGTGGGAGAAGGTTTTATGCTGGACTGAGGACAACCAAAGTCCATAAGACGCCATGATTGACAACCACATCATTGTTCGCAGACTGCTGTTTGGAGAAGTAGGGGCACATCCGGTGCCTCAGACAAATCATGAACCTTGGTGTGAACGACGTGATGAAGATTCAGGTCGTGGGCGACATCATCGGGAAGGTGAGGGCCATCGCTGTGTTTGCAACGCGTTCCACACCACGTGAACATAGCCTGATCAACACGACCAAAGCTGCAGGCATCAACTACCAGTCTCTGCATCTTCATACAGAGACTCGGTGGAATTCAACGCTAGACATGATGGCGCGAGTGTTGAATTTGAAGCCCATCCTGCCAGCATGGCTGGATGGGTATGGCCGGAACGGAGAGCAGCTGAAGCCCACTTTTTATGAGTGGACTCTCATTGTGCTGCTGAATCGCATTTTGAGGCCATTCAAAGCCTAAACAGATGATTTCAGTGGCTCCAAGTACCCAACGTTGAACCTGGTCATCCCGTTTTTTTAGTGGATGCTGGAAATGTTGCATGGCTAGCAGGTGAAAGCTCTGGCTGCCAAGGAAAAGAGCAGGAGGAGGTGCGCGGCTGGCAGGCTGAACGCAAAAGTGTAGCTGCTTGTGGATATCCAAAAAGGTCTGGGAGTTGCACAGAGCAAGTTGCAGAAGAATGCACGCCTGTTGAGTGAGCGGCATGTACTTGCCACCGCAGCTGATCTCCGCTTTTGGCTGCGCTTTCATGAGCATACCCACAAGCTCATGGGCATCTCCTCTGCAGCCCAGCTCCACATCAAAGCCTTACAGTTGCTCCAGCCGTATAATGCAAAGGTGGAGGAGCAGCGGGCGGCAGCAGAGGCAGCAACAGCTGCAACAGCCTCAGCTGGAGCTTCTACTGGTGGGGACTTCACTGCAGCTGGTCTCGGCTCACAAAGTTAGGAGACCGCCACTTTGTCTTCAGCTGCAGCTGGAACCTCAGCAGCTGCTGCAGCAGCTGTCTCATCTGCCAGTGCATCAGTTGCAACTGCATCTGCCGCAGCTGTTGGCCGCCAGTTGCGTACTCGTCCTTGGCAGCCGCAGCTAGACGAAGATGAACTCCTTGAAGCTGCTCTTGCTGATCCCATGACGGACCTCTTTGAGGTTCCTGAACCACTGCCAGCACAGACACAGCAACTCTCCTCCTTGGAAGAGAAGGTGGAGCAGTGGGGCAAGTTAAAGAAAAAAACTCCTAAGTGCCATACTCTCAAGAACTACCGGAACTCAAGTTGCAACACAAGTTTCCTACTTTTGTGCTTGCTGCCATGGATGTATTTTGCCATGCCTGGCACATCCACACCCTCTGAATGCCTGTTCTCACTTGGCAGGCACGTCATCACCAGCTTCAGACACTCACTGGCACATTTGAGGGTGGAGAATCTTCTGACGATGAAGTCATGGATCAACGAGGCGTCCTTGCTGGAATTCCCTGTGAGTCGACATGGGGTGGTGGCTAAGGAGTTTGCAGACGAAGAAGCAAGGATCAACGATTTGCAGCGTCAGGCTAGGGCATCAAACCTGGCTGGAGCAGCAGCAGAGGTAGAGGGGTTGTCACTGTTTGTGAACGAGGATGATAAGGACATGGATCTTGCAGATGATGGAGGGGATGACCGAGAAGCTGGAGATGATGATGTACTAGAGATGACCTGAAAATCAGATTCATAACCTGTCCAATTTCCACACTTGTTTCTTTTCCTTTGCTGCACCATTGCCGTTTATCAAACATGCATACTTCAAACTTAAATGTGACATTGTATGATCCATTGTCAAACACATGGTTATTTGCCAGGAAGAACCTTTTTCATGCTCAATTGGCTGTTTTCTTCTCATGTTCACCATGACATGTAAATGGAGGATCATAATCGGTATCCTTAGAAAGAACAATAGACGCACAATGATGAAATTCATTAGACGTGCTCTGTGGGTGTGCTCATAGTGTGAATTGTATGCCAAGTATCGCATGAATGTGCGATGCGCCGATGACAGCAAGGCATAAACAGTGGGCTGAAATTATGTAAAGTCAGTGTTATGATGTGGCAGAGGTCTGCTGTGGCCATCACACTTAAGGTGGAATAATGGAGTGAAATAATGAAAAGCAACTTGGGGAAAAGGTCTGAATGTTTCCGTGTGGAACATACCATGGTCAACATATGGATCTGGAGCGAATCCGGAAATCCATGCAGATCCGTGGATCTAGATCCGGATCCGCGGATCCGGATCTAGGATTCTGATCCGATCCTCAAACCCGGATCCTTCTTCAAACCGCGGATGGGATCTGGTGTTCACCCGTAGCAATGAGACACACGATACAAGTCATGAACAATTGAGGCATGAAGAACAACAGCATGCATATGCAGAGTCATCATTGTGGCAATGTCAAGAGAGTATTCTACGGAAATAACCAACCTGGTGTAAAAACAAACAGAGAGTAGGCTGAGCTCAAGAGTAAAGACCAAGAGCACATCATAAACATACAAGGGGAAAGAAGGACCATGAAAACATACCACCCCAACAACCTGGATAGACAACGACTGAATAGATCCCGTGTGAACGGGCCGAACTGACGGAACCATATATGACCAATCACCTTACCCCTGAAACTGTGAATCGACAAGTGTATTGGGATGTGTACATGTTAGTGAACATGGTATTCTAGCAAAGCCTAGTATGTAGTACATACGATCCATAAAAACTCACACCTTATGCAATGAATGCCTATCTGGGCTCTAGTTACATGCATTGATATGGATGGTCTCTGAAAAATGTTTGCATATAGGAATACACCTTTTGATACACAAGTTGTCTGGTGTATGAGTTTAAGGTGATTAACTATAACTCGATGCAACAGGACCATGCATCACAAAATCACTATGATGACAACTCATGTGATGGGTGGCACCGGAGTGAATGATCCAAGTGCCAATCACCTCATGAATTGTCATTGACATAGAATGATGGGCCACAGAGTACTCTACCTCTGCTGGAAACTGAGCAGAGGACTCGGTACAACGACAAACAACACGAATCCATGAATCATCCATCCTTAGAACAAACGGATTCACCTGTCCCACAAGGATCCTCTAGGGCAACAAACACAATAGGACAGGCTGTCTGTGGACCACCCTGCTATGACAACACACTTGCACCTCCCTGAGGCTGCTGCGTGAGCAGCTGACAAACTTACACAATGTTGTGGTCCTGAGGGTTCGTATGTCTTTGATGCCTCTTGGAGCGGCGAAAGGCTTGACTGTTGTCAAGTTCAATGTGCAATCGTTCTAGGTGGTGCAAGAAAAAGGTCTGTTGAACATGTGCACCCTGGAGGCCACGTGTGGTCCAGCTCCAGTCCAAGTCCTTTGGGAGCCTGTGTAGAAATGAGTGCCCCCGTCATTGGAGCAGTGGAAAGAGCTTCCACTGCCCCTGCTCGTGGGCTGCTGCTGTCGCTTTTGCTTTTCACCTCTGCTGCCGCTTCTACTTCTGTCCCTTGCAGTGTCTCTTTTCCACCTTCTTTTCCTCTGTGGTAACATCCATGCCCTCAGGTGAGGCTGGTGGGGAAGAGGGAGAGGAAGGGGAAATGAAGGAGGAAGACCAAAGGATGAGAGGCACTGTTGTGAAAGGCTGGTCTGATGCATCTGAGCAGCTTCCCCAGCACCTGTTTGCTATGGATATTACTGCTGAGCCGAAGGAAGCCACTCAAGCGACTTAGACAACTCGATGAGTGGCGGAGGATCAAAGAAGGTGAAAAGGTCGGTGTACTCCATGTGCACACCAAGCATGATGGTGTGGACCGGCCACAGCTGGGACCCTCCACCAGTGTCAAGCTGGCTGTAGATGTGCATCGCGCGTACCAATATGCTAATGCAAACATGAATCTCCCTAGCCGAGGGAGAGGAACTCTTTGAGGTATGCTGCACTCGTCATTTCTCAGCAGTTATGATGTAGAGAAGTTTTTGTTAGCAATCGATGTTCAATTTTCTGTTCACTTCCCAATACACTCTTCTGTACACAGTTTCAAGGGTGAGGTGATTGGTTATGTATGGGTCAGAATGGGAAAAATGGGGGAGGAATGACAACGTGTGCGTAGAGTTCGAGCAGGTTTCGTGTGAGAGCGAGCTACGGGGTGGAGCTCGCTAGTCGAGCCAACCCGTCGGCCGGCAAGTTGGATCTCGCTGGCGCTTAACCTAAAGATGAGGGCATAAACCCTCATGTTCATTACGAGTGCCCACTTCCAAGTTTGGTCCTAGTCTATGTCTGTCCAAACTGACAACAGTTCATAGGTAGGACTAAACTAGGCCACTACAAAGTTGCAGTTCAAGCACAAACATTGACAAGGCCAGATTGTTTTGGGACAAGAGAGGATCATGCAAAAAACACCTGTGGAGCATGTGGAAGTGTCGCAGATGGCTGGTTGCAGCTGCTCGGCGACTGCCGGACTTGCGTTTGCTCCTCCAATCTTCGGTACCTTCCTCCTCATCATTAGTGTGCATGGCAACAGACGTGAGCCTTGAGGTCACAGTAAGGTGTGTACACAAAATCACTCCCCCATGACCACACAGTGAACAGTTCCACACACATAGCAGCACTTATGCAAGCAACGGCACAAGGGCAATGATGAAAAACAACAAATGCAGCTGAATGGCAGAGGTCAGTCCACAGTACGGATTGGGTGCAATCCCAAAGAACATGCAGCTGCTAGAAACTTTGTACGGCTAATGAACTTTGTCAGAAGTCAGCAAGATGCGAGTCAGTGCCGCCCCGCATGAAATGAATCTCACCTCGATCCACCAGATCTCGGATGTAGTGGTGTTCCATGTTGATGTGTTTTGTGCATGCACGGAACACGTCGGAGTTTTTGGTACTGGCCTTTGCGCTTTCATTGTGACACCAAAGCACAACAGGGGGCATGGAATAACGTAGCTCACGCAACAAACGTACCATCCACACACTCTCGGTCGCACTAGCATTCAGAGCCACGTATTCTACTTCTGCAGTGCTACGAGCGATGCACCCTTGCTTGCCACAGCGTCACGAGACGGCATTTCTCCCAATGAGGAAGATGTAGCCGGTGCGACTCTTACCGTCCAGAATCCACGCCCAGTCATTGTCCGTGTATTTGCCGAGGACCACAGAGGCCTGTCCTCAGTAGTGAAGTCTCATGTGGGAAGTGGAAACAACGTGCTGCACGCAACGGACTGTGGCCTCAACAACCCGCCTCCGCGGTACCTGTGAAAATTGCGCAAGCAGGTTCAACGTGAAGGCGACGTCCGGCTGTGTTGCCGTGGCTCTAAACGCTAGTGCCGGTGATCTTGTTCCAAAAGCTGTTGAAGAAGCGAAGGGCGTGCTACGATCTACATACAAAATGAAAGATCTAGGAGAGGCCGCAATACTTCTGTGAATGCAGATTTTCTGTGATCATGCTTGTCGAACGATCCTGGTCAATCAGAAGTAATCCGTCCTCACTCTCAGGGAGCTTTTTCCCGAGCTGCTTAGCGGCGTGCGTGTGGCGTCAACCCCGATCACCCAAGAGAGACAGGACGCTCTGAAGGTCAATGATCCTGCACAGCTAGGAGATCTAGTTGATGTGACCCTATACTTGCGGATCATTGGCTCGTGCCGGTGATCTTGTTCCAGGATCGAGGTGATTGCTTCAGATCATACAACGATTTTCGTAGCCAGTACACACGGCCACTGCCATCCTCAAACCCTGGGGACAAGACCACGTAGATACATTCGTCTAGCTTTTCATGCAGGAACACGTTGTTGGCGTCCACTTGGTAGAGTTCCCAGTCGTGCTAGGCCACCTGGGACAGCAGACTCACGACCGTGGTCGTGCGTCCAACTAGTAGAAAGGTCTCAATTATGTCGATCCCTTCCATTTGAGAGAATCCCTTTGCAATCAGTCGTGCTTTGTACCGGTCAAGTGTGTTGTCTGCCTTCAGCTTCTTATACAATACCCACTTGGCCTGAGCGGCCTTCCGTCCAGACGGAGGGTCTAGAAGATCGTAAACCCCACGTTCATCGATAGCAGCCAGATCAACCTCGCATGCCACACACTAGAGTGCCGCATCGGTCCCAGCCAGAGCCTGGTGTAATGTTCTGGGCTCTGGTGTCACTCCCACCACACTGGGGTCTGGGGCTGCACGAATTCCATTGCTCGTAGCCAGGGCATAGGCCATTGACGGAGGGCCAACGATGACGGTGGACTCTGCGGTGCCGGCCGCAAGTCGGTGCTGGTGGGCAAGGAGCAAGAGGCCTGTATTGTAGCTAGGGTGGACTTCAGGAAGGCCCTGTACTCTGAGGCCTAAGGCCCTTCTTCCAGGGGTCACCACAACGCATGTTGCGAGCAGCACACGGGCGGTGGCGTCCGCCCTCACCTTGTCGGTATCGCTCTACTGATGGTACAACTAAGGCAGGTAATGGACACTCATCAAACACGGGCAGGACTAGCGACGTGTCAGGTGGTACCGGTGTATCGACTGGGGAGACAGAGGATGGGGACGGCACATGCGACTAGACTGGAAATGCAGACTGCGTAGGTGGTGTAGATGCCGCAAACAACACCGGTGACTCTGCTGGTGATGCAGGTGTAGGTGACACGGCTGCGCTGCTGACACAACAATTGACATAGGCTCCCGTGCTGTGGGGGATGCTGGCAGAATGGTGGACATAGGTAGGACAGGTAGCGTGATCAACGCAGGCGGTGCATACGACGTTGGCGAGCCAGCTGGTGGGTGGGACGAACCAGTAGCGGCCAAGGTGACCAAGACAGCGTCATCGGTCAGCACACCCTCTCCTGCCCGCGGTATCGCACCACACTCAAGACAATGCGTCTGCAAGGTGCCACCAACGGGCAAGAATCTGAAGGAGAGACACTCAACAGGGCATTTTGAGTCTCGACAATGTGCCACCGAATGGGGTCCCAAAACCGCCGCGCCTTGGAGCGTGAAGCCACGCCTACAAACATGCAGACACAGCCTCTAGGGTAGAACTTAGCTTCTTGTTATTCTGGTGTGAACCAGACAAAGGCAAGAAACCTCCACACACGCGTAAGGCAGAGGTTGGCATAACGTCTGTACCGTAGTTGGTACGGGATGTGTGTGTTGTGGAGGGGGCCATGAGGGATCCGCTTCCAGACCCATATCATGTAGGCCATGCCCTTGAAGGTGAATGTTTCTGACCTTTTGCTGTCTACCTGTATGGAGTGAACCACATCCTCCATAGTGTGGTTCTAGCGGTTAGACACGTCGTTCTGCAGTGGCAATGCAAGGGCGGAGAGGTTGTGAAACCCTCCTACTTCCACAAAGTACCGGTCCAAGTCCCCCATAAACTCACCACCCCAATCAGACGGAATTTCTTGGAGGGTATGGCCGGACTGACGTTCAGCCATAATGCCACGTATGCACAACTAGCAAAACGTTGCTTTTCAGGCGTAGACTAAAGACCCACCGAATGCGATTGAAGTCGTCTGTGATTTTCAAGACGTATCACCCTCTGTCATCCTGGAACTCCACCAGGAGGGTTCCCAGAAGATCCAAGTGAACCAAATCGAGTGGCTTGAGAGGCCATGAGTTGAATAGAGAGTACATCACATAATGCATTTTGCCTTGCGTGCATTGCAAGCAATCGGTCTAGGGCGGCGTCTCAAAGGACGCTGCGTCAAGACCATGTGCATGTTGGGTGCAAATCAGACAATCTACAGCATCCAAGTGGACATGGCACAAGCGTCTGTGCAACGGACGCTGATGCTCAAGCGACAGTGTACTCGCAAGGAACACTCATGTAGTGGGATATGCAGTGATGGTGGTGGACGTGGGACAGTCGGAGACTTGGTATGATTCCCCTACTGCGTTGCCACGGAGCACTACTCAGTAGTGTTACAAACAGAGACGGCGACATCCTCACCTGTGAATGCAAGACTAGGACCGATCCGTGTGTAGGCACATCAAGACAACAGGTTGAGTTTTAGACACGGCATGTGCAACACGTTTGCAATGTAGAACAGCCCAAACGGCCCTTGGAATTGTACCACACCTTCACCCTGAACAGGAACCTCATGCCCAGCAGCCATACAGATAGACCTGACAGAGCCGACAAGACCAAGCACCACAAATTTATGGTGACGACATGTCATGTGATGAGTGGCACCCGAATCTAAGATCCAGGTGGCACCCATCACACGCTCAGGCGATATGACTGAACGAGTGCCAACAGTGCAGACAGTGGATAGAGATGGCTCAGCAGACGATTGCCGAGCCACGTAGGCGGCACGTTCTTGCAACTCATCAAGCCATGACAGGTCGTCGTGACCTATGCACACTACGATGAAGACAATAGACAGATCAACATCATCACGTGTGACAAACGACTCCACAGACTCCACAATAGCACACTATGTTCCACCATGACCATCCCAAATGCATGTAACGGCATCGATAAATCCAACAATGGGACCCCTAGGCTTACTCAATGCACTCTCACCTCCCTAAGTGGTGAGCCAGAGAAGGTGGCGGAGTTTGGTGACATCGCAGGCCTGCATTGCGAGCTGCTACTCAAAGGCGAGAGGTCGTTGGTGGCATCTACGACTGCATCAGCTGCTGGTGGAGACTGGGTGTCAGTTGCTCCTATGGTGTGTGCGGAGGCACGCTCACATTGCTCAAAATCCTGTTGAAGGCCTTGTTCAATCTTTGTCCAGTTCTTGGGAAGCTTGCATTCCGTGAAGCAGTATGCTCCCTCGTAGTTGTAAAACTCCCATTGTCACCCCCGAGTCAGCTTTGGAGCCGCGTGTTCCTCGCCATCCTTGAAATCCCTCCTAGTATCCCTTCCCTTCGTCCCTTGAACTGTCGTAGCTAAGCCAACTGATGATGCGGTCGCCGGTATCAACTGTGACGATGAGAGAGAGGAAAGAGGGAAGGTTCGTGTTGCGTGCACTATAGGGACTGCTGTAGTTGACACAGCTTGGCGGGGGTCATGTGCTCCTCCAATTTCTACCACGTGTGGGATGTGCTCCGTTGCCCATAACAAGAGCAAACCTCTATCCGCCATCTCCTTATGGCTGCTCAGGCTGAAGTTGTCGAAAGTCTTGGCGTACTCGCACCGAACACTGATCCTGGTGGTGTTGAACGCCATGAATTGGCCCAGCCCGTTCTTCCCTAAGGCCCTGTACAACCGCATCGCTCACTGCCAGTAGTCAGCAAGCATCTCGTGTCCATCGTGGTGCACGAAATTGAAGTCGGACAAGCGCTGTGAAGTTGTTGCCATGGCCGCGCCTTCAAAGAGAGTGATCGCCAGCTTCTAGGCCCCATGCAGGTTAGCCCAAGCTCCCATGGGGGGATCACCAAGGAAGAGTTTGGATTTGATGTTGTACTCCTCTGGGATGGCCTTCAAGAGACCACAGGTACCGCCAATGGCGGTTTCCATCTGCTCGGGGTCTGTAGTCTGATACTGGATGGAGTAGTTCAAGAACAATTCCTCACTGACTGCCGACATACGGAACCATGGCTCCTAGGCGATGTAGCTATACTCTAGCTGGTAAGCGGGGGGGTCGGTCTCAAACCACTTGGGAGGCTTTGTCATTAGCAGAGCTGTCGAGTCAGCTTGCCGTGGTGACGGAGACGGGAGATCTTCTCTGAGCCCTAGGCTGATGCGGATCATCTTGTCATGTAGGGAAGCTGGTTTTATGGTTATCTTGGGAATCGCTTGGGCCTGCTTCATTGATTGCTACTACTTTGCGCGTTGATCAAGTTTGACGCCGCTTTCCCAAGTGTGCAAGGTGCAGGCGTAGCATGCCCTCCTAGTCACTAGCATCTGAGTCTGACTCTAGAAGGTTATCGAACGAATCAGCATCGAATGTTCCTAGTATAGCATCAACATCGATTGCATCTGCACTCTCTACGGTCATCTTTTCCTTGTGAATGCATCACAGAGAAGCTTCTGCTAGAGCTCCTGCTATTGGAGCTCCTGCTATTGCTGTTGCTGCATCTGCTATTGCGGTTGTGGCTGGACTGCATCCCAAAACTCTTTCAACAAATCAGCCATCTGATTCACCGTCTTTTCAACCTAATGGGTCTGCTATTTGTGTAGCTCGCGTAGACCCTGCGCAAGCGAGCTAGGGCTAGGCGGGAATTCGTCCCGCGTCGTGCCTGTTACGCCGTCCATCACAATGAAGGCGCCAACACCAGTGTCCATATTGGAGCCGGCACTGCCGACTCTGACGGTTGTGTCCTCGGGCATGGGACTACGTGGGGTGCCATAAGTGTGTATTACTGTTACCGACACTGCTGTTGGGTTCTGGACGTTCCCAAAACTATTCTGCAGCATTCATCCCTCCTTAGTGGGCATAGTCTATATGATGAGGGATTCTTCAACCTGAAAGTCGCCGATGCACCTTCCCCCACACTGCCAAAAACATTTGGCAGCATTTCCCTCGGCCCTATGGGCATGGGAACTGTGGAAGAGTCCGTGAAGTAGTCTGTGGGTACCTGAACCACCCCCACCCAACCCAGAAAGAGAGGGGAGGCCAGCCATAGGGGGGAAGGGTATACCCGAGGTGATTTGAAGGCTATTATTGCTACTGGTACTGCTACTGCTGTTGCTGCTGCTCCTCCTACTGCCTTCGTCGTGCGCAACAATTGTTATCTCTTGCGGTCGTGTCTAGCTTCCACTACAACCCACTACCGCAATCTTGCCGTACTTGTTGTCACAACTGCGGCTTGGCAGCCGTTCATACAGCTCTTGCCCACTGCTGTGGCTGCCAGGTGCTGATGTCGCCTGCTCCTGCAAGGTGCCGCCACTGCAGCTAATGCTCCGTCCAGCTGCCGGTGGTACCGCAGCTAGGAAGCGGTCACTGTGGCTGCCACCAACTGGTGCGGCCTCCATCTGCTGCTGCCACACGCTCCCGACACTGCAGCCGCTGCTCTGCATAGCTGTCGTTGGTATCGCGACTAGGAATCCCCCACTATGGCGGTTGCAAGCTGGTGCAGCTGCTGGCTGCTGCTGCTGCACGCTCCTACATGGCGTAACCGTTGTAACCGCTGATTTGCCCAGCTGCCAGCGGTACCCCGATCGGGCAACCCTCATTGCAGCTATTGACGATTGGTGCGGCTGCTAGCTACTCCTGTGGCATGCTGCTGCACGCTGCCGCCATTGCAGCCGTTGTTGCGCACAATTGGCGCTAGTCGTGTTGTGGTTAAGCGAAGGCGACAGAGCCAATGCGGCTGCTGCTTGTAGTGGCCATCACTACCGCCCACTGCTGTAACTCGTCCATGCTGCTACAACTCGCCCCTGCTATGGCTGCTTCTCAGTGTAGCAGCCATTGCAGCTGTTGCCACTTTTGATCCGCACAATTGCAACTCAGTCGTCGCTGCGATTATTGCTCGGCGGGCCTTCCCACGACCTTCCTGGGCTCCGCACGCGCAACACGAAGAGCACTTGCTCGTCCGTTCTGATACCAGAACGGACACGCACCAAGCCTCTTCCTTCATGCACCTAGTGAGAAGAAGCATGGAAGCTTCCTAGCGACACAGCCGCTGACTAGGCGTCAGTGCCTGGTCAGAAGGTGATGATAGTCACAAGTCGTGCACACAACAGCAAGGGTCTGGCTATGAGACATAAGGACAAGTGTCATAATACTTCAATACCATTTGCAGAGAGAAGTGACAAAGGACAGGTCCACGGCATAAGTACCTGCCGCGGCGCATGGTGGGTGTCGCACGCGGCAGTGCAAGATCTATCCTAAAACCGGCCCAAGACCACCGTTTTGGCCGTAACTCTACGCAGACATATCAGAACGCTACATCATTTGAACCTAGACGTGCAGAATCAAACGCCAGATGCTACGACTGGTCACATGCATGCATCCGACATGAAACGGTGGATACTCAATGCAAAATCATGCAAATCGGGTCCACGGCCAGTCCACCGATAAACCCCTGCGTGCTGCAGACAAACTGCAAGAGGACTCGGGTAGCGTCCAGAGCTATGGAACGGTCATCGGTCAGGTCCAGGCTGGTGTTCTACCACCACATGATGCACTGGTGCCACCAGGGGCCGCATCAGGGATATGCACGCCTATGGACACGGCCGAGTGGTCACAGTTAACTGTACAGGTCGACAGGAATGTCACAAAGCACAACACTGCCCCATGACCCGATGCTACGCATGTCCATACGCGTGCAGTACAGAGACGAGTACAACTGGTGCAACGACAAATGTAACACAGACATAATCACACCGCACACTCAACCACTCTCCGGCAAGGGGCGAAGTCCAACAGAACGAATGGCCACCAAGAGCTTTCTATGTGCTAGTGCCTTCATGAAGAAGTGAGCACAGTGCATGTCAATGCCAACCCAAATGATGGAGATCACGTGTCGCTCCACCAGATCGTGCACAAAGTGATGCTCAACTGCAAGGTACTTCGTACGAGCATGGAAGGCACCAGAGTTTTCCGCAATGGTAAGAGTGTTCTAGTTATTGCAACGAAGCACAATGGCAGATACTGACTGGCCAAGCTCAAGAAACAGGCGCTACAGCCATACCGCCTCAACGACCCAAACACCCGGAGCAACGTACTCTACCTCCGATGAGCTACGTAGAATGAAGGCCTGCTTCTCGATGTGCAAGGACGCAGCAGTCCCACCAAGCAGGAACATGTTACCTATGCGATTGTGTCCATCTAGGCTCAAGGCCCAGGCGCTATCGGTGTAGCCGTCAAGGACCACCGAACACTGCCAATGAAAGCAAAGTCCGAGGTACGGTGTGGATACCACGTAGTGCACCACTCGCACAGTCGCGTGAAGGGCTCTAGCGCATGGAGCCTACAAAAACAGGGCAAGGAGGTTGACGGCAAAAGCGATGTCATGACGTGTGGTAGTGGCCAAGTACATCAGAGATCCAATGAGACGGAGGTACACGGTCGCATCCACTGTCTTCCCAAGCTGTGTGGGATCTTCCACCTTCAAGGCATGGTGCCTGTCAGTCGTGAGAGGTGTGGAAGTCGTGGGCACTGCGCCAAGAAGGTCGCTGAAATACTCCCCTACAACACGTGCGTATTGGGCCTGATGCAGTAGTAGAGTACGACGTCTGCGGTCTGGCACGATCTCCATGCCAAGAAACACCGCTGTAGGACCAAGGTCCTTCATCCTGTAGGCAGTCCGGAGGACAGCCTTGGCCTCTTTCACGGCCTCCAATGAAGGAGACACGATCAGAAGGTCGTCGACATAGACCAGGATGGCGGTGAATCACTAAGGCGCATGTCGGACATAGAGTGAGAGGGATCTGCCTCACTCTGTACATATCTTGCACGAGTCAGGGTGCCTGTGATCTACTGGTTCCAACACCGATTAGGCGGTACAAAGACTTGCGCAAGCGCTAAACCTTATCACCGTCCTCAAAGCCGATTGGCTGAGCCATGTAAATCTCTTCATCCAGAGAGCCATGGAGGAACGCATGGTTCACATCCATCTGGTGCAGTTCCTAGTCATGCTAAGCCACTACACCGAAAAGAGCCCAAGCTAAGGTCATGCGGCCGACAGGGGCAAAGGTGTCAGTGTAATCGATGCCCTCAATCTGGGAGTACCCCTCAACGACCAAGCAAGCATTGTGGCATTCCACTGAGCCATCCGGCTTCACTTTCTTGCGAAAGACCCACTTAACCTGAATAGTCTTCTTCCTAGGTGGGAGGTCGACTAGCTCGTAAACTTTGTGCTCTCGCATGGCGCAAAGCTCATCCTTGCAGGCAGCATGCCAAGCATCAACATCCTATGACAAGAGAGCTTCCCTCAGTGTGCCTGGGTCGGGCGCCATAGAGGGAGAGCTCTACGTGGCAAGAACCCATGCTTAGTGCTAGATCTGACGGACACAAGATCAGCTGCTGCATCACAAGTGACATGAAACTTGCGAGTGACAAGGTCGTGCCCTACGGGACACGCGGGATGTACCTCTGCGTGCTCAGTGCGGACACTCAGGCCTAGGGCCTTTGTGTCGGGATCGCCACTCGCGATGGTACGAGCGGAGCGCCTGGGTGGAGGACCAGACACTCGCTGAGCTCCAATGTCCAATGGTCGAAGACGACCGCCAGGCTCACGGGAGTAACCTGGGCTCGAGGGGCACACCTCAGGCTCAGGAACAGGCACATTCCCAGCTAGGGAGGGCTGAGGCAAGGGAGCTGGTGATGCCGTGCGAGGAAATGCGGGTGTAGGCGACACGGGACTCGGTGTGACAGTAGGAGCAAGTGAGGTAGGTCCACGCACATAGGCAGGACTGCCGACGGACATAGGTACGGTCATAGGAGTGCGCTCAGGAAAAAAATCATGGGTACCTGTGCGGTGCGAGGGGACAAGGGTAGAAGCCGGCGGCACTGGAGAGATCTCTGGACCGACAGCGATGATCGCTGGGTCGTCAAGAGCCGGAGAAGTGGAGGGAGCTTGAACGGACACATCAGCCTAGTGAGTAGTGCTCGCAGGCGTAGACTCCCCCATCCGTCGAGAAACCTCACACGTGGGAACATGTGTGACGGACAGCGACGTGATCAAAGACAGATCACGGTAGGTGAGGGACTCAAAGAAGAGCACGCCGGGGAACTCAACAATGTGATGATGAGCAAGGTCCCAAGAACGCCATGCCTTCGACCATGAGGAGATGCCGCCAAAGGCACACAAGCGACCCCGTGGTGAGGCCTTGGACCCTTGCTGGTCCTTGGTGTACCACACAGAAGCCAAGGATCTTCAAACGCGAGCGAGGCGCAAGTGAGCACGGTAGCCAAACCAGAGCTCATACTGTGTGACGTAGTCCGGAAGGGGACCGTACGGGAGGCGGTACCAGACCGAAGTCATTTAGGCAAAGCCTTCAAAAGCGAAAGACTCCGGAAT
The DNA here is from genome assembly GCA_023375785.1 of Penium margaritaceum. NCBI lineage: Eukaryota > Viridiplantae > Streptophyta > Zygnematophyceae > Desmidiales > Peniaceae > Penium > Penium margaritaceum. Next base: position 127,027 of record SZWC01002804.1, on the reverse strand, counting down.
ACCACACTCAGACCGCATAGCGCAAACCGCATCCTCCATGGTGCAGTTCCAACGCTCAGAAACACCATTCTGCTAAGGAGTATCAGGAGCGCAGACCTGGTGAAAAATCCCGTGCTCGGCGAAGAAGTTGTCCATCTCGCCAAGAAACTCGCCCCCGCGATCTGAGCACAAGGTGTGCAGCGTGTGGCGGGATTGACGCTCAGCCATCACTAGCCAGAGGTAAAGCGCGAGAGTGGCGTCACTCTTCCGGCGCAGGCTGTACACCCACCGCATCCGGGTGAAGTCATAAGTCAGGGTCAGGACGTATCGACCCCGATCCGACAGAGACTCGACAGGAAGGGGACCAAGAAGGTCGGAATGGACTAACTCGAGAGGGTGAAGTGCACGTGAACGGGAGTCAGGGTAGGTACAACGATGCATCTTACCCTAAGCATAGAAGAGACAGTCTGTCTTGGGCGACTTTTGAAAGAAGCCGCGTCAAGACCGAGAGTGGGCTGTGTTCGAATGAGCTTCGACATGGTGTCGGAGCCTACATGACACAGGCGACGATGAAGCAATTGCTGGTGCTCATGAGACAGAACACCAGTGACAAAAACACGAACGGAAGAGGAAGGGGAACATGGAGCGGATGTCCGAGAGACACGACACAGGTCATCCACAACAGAGGCACGAAGAACAACGTTACGAGTGTCAATGGCAGTCATAGTCGCGAACTCTGTAGTGTGCTTCACAGAGAGTCCCATCAGTGTGCAAGCATATGCAGAAAGCAAACTGAGCTGAAGGTCAGGCACAAACTCCAACTCGGAAAGATACAGGGGGCCAGACGGACCATCAAAGCACACGATCCCAATACCCTGGACAGGGAAGGACTGACCGGAGCCTGTACGGACGGAACGAATAGACGCAACAGGGCCGAGAATAGTGAAATCACTACAACAACAGGTCATGTGATGAGTGGCACCTGAATCGATGATCCAAGTGCCACTCGAATCACAACTAGAGGACATCACTGTACAACGGGAAATGGAATACTCGGCCTCAGACGGATGCTGGACAGCTTGTGGGGAGGAACGACGAAGGGCACAAAGGTGAGACTCATGAATCCAATCCGTACAGTCAGGCCCATCGTCATCACATGCCAACTGTGCGCCCCCACACGAGTCATCCGGAGCCACAAGAACAGACAAACAGACAATCTATGTCTGTGACAACACACTCGCATCTCAATGAAATCGAAGCGCCATAATGTGTCGGAGCTTGGCGATGGTGCGGTCACGTGGGTCTGGGTCGCCGCTGGTCGCCAGTGGTGAGGCGGGAACTGCTGCGTTCATGGTCGCTGTGCGTCCGGAGGATGTGATACTCGACGTAGACCGTAATGCGTGTGCAGCCTGGAGCCCGCGAGTACTCTACACCTGGTCGATCAGTTGCTGGCACTCGGTGTAGCGATGGACGCCTCCACAGTTGTAGCAGTGAACGGAGCGTCCACTGCTACTGCCCGATGACGGCTGCTGCTGCGATTGTTGTTAGCCTGAGCCACGCCTCCATCTGCCGTGACACCATGTGTCTGAGTTGGTGTAATCGGGGTGGCAGGGAAGGAGGAGGATGTGACAGAGGATGGAGAAGGAGTCTGCATCAGGGACGTTAGTGGTGTTGCAATGACAATAGCAGCAATGGAGGTCTCTTGATGAGCCACGGTTGCCTCATGGGCGGTAGTCACCTGAAAGAAGAGCAGGTGTGCCCAGGGAAGAAGGTGCAGCAAAGTCTAAAAAGGCTTGAGCACGGCGTCGTTGTACCTTGTGAAGATGTCTGCGTGCTCAAGGCGAACCCCGAGCATGATTGTACAGAGCGCCCACTGCTGTGTACCTCCTGAGGTCCCAAGGCACGTGTAAGTGCGCATGGCGCATTGCCAATAGTCGGCTACAGGCTCGGCAAGCCGCCTACAGCAAGTAGGGACAATTCTTGGTCCCAACCCCTGCATGGATCAGCGTCATTGCCTATGCCCGCCTCGCCAAGGAACGAGCGAAAGTCGACGACGGTCTCGCTCTGCATGGCGTAGAGAAGTCCGCGCATCACCCTAGCCACTATCAGCACAAGAGCTCGGTCCGTAGTCTGATACAGACTGTAGTAGTAGGGCCACACACCCTCTGAAGTGGCCCAGACCTGAAAAGGGATCTCCCACCAGCCAAAGTCGTCCTCGCTGACATACCGTGGGGACGTCGAAGTCGTTGGGTTGCCGCTCCGTAGGGAGAGCAACTACAGGCTGGGAAGGACGAGGGATGGGAAAGACGCCGGGAAGAGGGAAGTTGCTGGAGTGGAGGTCAGGTGACGATCAAAACTCGGGGAAAGTGGGATGTGTGTAAGGGCCGAGAGCTCGTCTGAAGCTGGCACAGACGCTCCTGAAGCACACGAATCTCGCGCTCGAGGGAGTCGCCCTCCATGCTTGGCATGTCTGGATCCTTGTCACAAGGATCAAGAGGTGGCGGGTCGGCTCTCACTCTTGTCTCCGATGCTTGAGCTAACTGCTGTGTAGAAGGTGCGACCTTGATTGCTCCCTCGGAAGTTTGTCGTGGAATCGTGGAATGTCCTCGAAGAAGCTCGGTGAGTGTACGGATGGCGACAGTCTGCTCCCGCTGCAGGCGACACATCTCGTCCTGCTCGCTCCGCAGGTCCTCAATAGGCTGCGAACGTGAGCTTATCACCCCTGAAGTGGAAGTAGAGGGATCTAGTACCCTTTTCCCCTTCTCGCCGGACGGGGCCATGGCACCGCTCATTATGGGCCGAGACGTCAACGTGGTCGAATTGCAAAAAAGTGACCGTTTCTCGGGGAGTTGAAATGCTCGCAACTTTTGACCCTCCGACCAGCAGGAAGTTGCTGACGCCAGCATGACATGATGACATCAGCAAGGAAAAATGCCGACGTCAGCTCGCCTTCCCTCCTTTTTTTTGGTCAACCTTCGCGGTTGCTGCGCGAGCAGGCGGCCGCTCTACAGCAGCCCCGCAGAAGCTGAGCGGAAGCCGTTGCGCAGCTTCTGCTCAGCTGCTGCTGTTGCTGAGGTGTGAGCTGCAGCAGCAGCCGTGCGGCTGTGTGCAAGGCAGCTACTTGGCGGTTGCGTGCTCGGCCATGGCAGTAGCTGCGCGTTGCTGCTCTTGTTGCGCACTGCAGCTGCTGCACGCTGCTGCCGCCGCCGCACGCTGCTGCCACTGCTGTTGCTGTGTTGCTGCTGCCGTCGCTGCTGTTGCCACTACTGCTGCTGCGCTGTTGCCGCCGCTACTGCTGTCGCTGCTGCTATGTTGCTGCTTTGCTATTGCCGCTGCATGCTACTACTGTGCTGCTACCGCCACACACTATTGTTGCAGCCGTGCGCTGTTGCCGCCGCTGCTGCTGCTCTTCTGTTGCTGCTGCTTCTCATTGCTAATGTCGGCAGCTGCTAGTGACTGTAGTCTATTATAGCTGTCTCCTCCTGCCACTAGCAGCTGCTGCTGATGCAATCTCACGTGGTGATGGTCAGCGACGTCGACGGTGATCAGTTTTCGTCGTCTACAGGTCCCTCTAGATCTGATGCAGCGATGACTCTCACTACTGCTGCTCTGCTGCGTCTCTGCTGCGCAGCTCGGTGAGAACTGTCTCACCGCTTTCATACCATGAGAAGATGCATGCAAGCTTCCTAGCGACACAAGCGCTCACTAGGGGTTAGTGCTTGGTCGGACGGTGACGGCAGTCACAAGTCGTGCACACAACGGCAAGGGTATGGCTATGAGACACAAGGCAAAGTGTGAGAATGCTTCAATAGCATTTGCAGAGAGAAATGATAAATCACAGGTCCATGGCATAAGTACCTATTGCGGTGCACGGCGGGCGCATAGGGCAATGCAAGAGCTGTCCTAAAACCGGCCCAAAACCAATGTTTTGGCCGTAGCTTTGCACAGACATGTCAGAATGCTACGTCGCCTGAACCTAGACGCGCAGGATGAAAAGCTGGACGCTACGACTCGTCACATGCATGCATCCGACATCAAATGGTGGATACACACTGCAAGAACATGCAAATCGGGCCCACGGCCAGTCCACCGATAAACCCCTGCGTGTGCAAAAGAATTGCAGGAGGTCCTGGGTAGCATCCAAGTCTCTGGAATGGTCGTCGGTCAGCTCGAGGCTCGTGGTCCGCCACCACATGAAGCACCGGTGGTACCAGGGTCAGCATCAGGGATCCGCACGAGTATGGACATGGCCGAGTGGTCACAGTAAACAGTACAGGTCGAGAGGAACGTCACAAATCACAACACCTAGATGGAGTTGAGAAGTGTGGTGAGAATTGGACAAACGGGGGAAGGAATGAAAGCTTGTGCATAGAGTTGAAGGAGGGTTTGTGTAAGAGTGGGCTACAAGGTGGAGCTCGCTAGTCGAGCCCACCCATCGGCCGGCGAGTTGGAGCTCGCCGGCACTCAACCTAAATGTGAGGGCATAAACCCTCATATACATCACGAGTGCCCAGTTTCATATTTTTTCCCAGTCTACATCTGTCCAAATCGACAAGAGTGAAGAAATGCATGGAAGCTTCCTAGCACAGCAGCCGCTGACTAGGCGTCAGTGCCTGATCAGACGGCATCGCCAGTCACAAGTCGTACACACCGGCACGGGTTTGGTTAGGAGACACAAGGCAAAGTGTCAGAATGCTTCAATATAGCATATGCAGAGAGAAATGACAAATGACAGGTCCAAGGCATAAGAACCTACCGCGGCGCACGGCAGGTGTCGCACGCGACAGTCCAAGAGCTGTCCTAAAACCGGCCCAAAACCACTGTTTTGGCAGTAACTCAGCGCACACATGTCAGAATGCTACGCCGTCTGAACCTAGACGTGCAGAATCAAAAGACGGACGCTACGACTGGTCACATGCATGCATCCATCGATAGATAATGAGAATACAATGCAAAAACATGCAAATAGGCCTCATGGCCAGTCTGCCAAAAGACGCCTGCAAGATGTAGAAGACACAGCAGAGAGTCCCGGTGGCATCTCGGGCTCTGGTGTAGTGGTCGGCCAGCTCCAAGCTGGTGGTCCGCCGCCTGTCGTCGCGCCGGTGCCACCAGGGCCGCCCGCCTCAGGGATCTGCACGAGTATGGACACGGCCGAGTGGTCACAGTAAACTGTACAGGAACGACACAAAGCACAACACTCCCCCATGACCCGATGGTACGAATGTCCATACGCGTGCAGCACTGGTACGAACACAAGAGTGAGTGACAAAAATAGATGAGACGCAAACGCACATCCCACACTCAACCACTCTCACGCACGGGGCGAAGCCCAACAAGGGCTCTCACACGTGGAGCCTGCGAGAACTGAGCGAGGAGGTTGACGGCGAACGCGATGTCAGGACGCGTGGTGGTGGCCAGGTACATCAAAGATCCGATGAGACGGAGGTACAAGGTCACGTCCACTGTCTCCCCCAGCTGTGTAGGATCATACACCTTCAGGGCATCCTGCCCATCGGGTGTAAGAGGTGTGGAAGCGGATGGCACTGCACCAAGGAGATCGCTAAAGCGCTCCCCCACGACTCGTGTGTGTCGGGCCTGATGCAGCAACAGTGTCCGATGTCTGCGATCTCGCACGATCTCCATACCAAGAAACACCGATGCAGGACCGAGGTCCTTCATCTTGTAGGCACTCTGCAGGACAGCCTCCTTCACAGCCTCCACGAACGGAGACGCAATCAGGAGATCATCAACGTAGACCAGGATGGCGGTGAACCGCTCGAGTGTCTGTAGGATGAAGAGCGAGGGGTCTACCTCGCTCTGTACGTATCCTGCGCGAGTCAAAGTGCCAGTGATCTCCCGGTTCCAACACCGTGGAGACTGCTTGAGGCCGTACAAGGACTTGCGCAAGCGCCAGACCTTGTCACCATCCTCAAAACCTGGTGGCTGAGCCACGTAAATTTCCTCATCCAGAGAGCCATGGAGGAACGCATTGTTNCGTAGACCAGGATGGCGGTGAACCGCTCGAGTGTCTGTAGGATGAAGAGCGAGGGGTCTACCTCGCTCTGTACGTATCCTGCGCGAGTCAAAGTGCCAGTGATCTCCCGGTTCCAACACCGTGGAGACTGCTTGAGGCCGTACAAGGACTTGCGCAAGCGCCAGACCTTGTCACCATCCTCAAAACCTGGTGGCTGAGCCACGTAAATCTCCTCATCCAGAGAGCCATGGAGGAACGCATTGTTCACATCCATCTGGTGCAGTTCCCAGTCATGTTGAGCCACTACACCGAACAAAGCTCGAGCTAAGGTCATGCGGATGACAGGGGCAAAGGTGTCAGTGTAATCGACTCCCTCAATCTGAGAGTATCCCTGGAGGACCAAGCGGGCCTTGTAGCGTTCCAGTGACCCATCCGGCTTCACCTTCTTGTGAAAGACTCACTTGATCTGAATCGCCTTCCTCCCAGGGAGAAGGTCGACAAGCTCATAGACTATGTGCTCTCGGATAGCGCAAAACTCATCCTCGCAAGCAGCTCGCCACGCATCGGCATCCTCCGATGAGAGAGCCTCCCTCAAGGTGCCAGGGTCAGGCACCATAGAGGGGGAACTCTACGTGGGAAGTGCACATGCCTCAGTGTCGAGCCTGACGGCCATGAGATCAGCTGCTGCATCACAGGCGATATGGAACTCGCGAGTGACCAGGTCGTGCCCTACAGGGCACACTGGATGTACCTTTGAAAGCTCGGTGCGGGCACTCAGGCCTAAGTCCTTTGTGCCAGGATCACCGCTCGCGATGCTGCGAGTGAAATGCCTGGGTCCGGGACCTGACGCTCGCTGAGCTCCGAAGTCTAGTGGTCGAAGGCGGCCACCAGGCTCACGGGAGTAACCGGAGGTCGAGGGGCGCACCTCAGGCTCAGTGGCAGGTACGACCACATGAACGGGTACGACCACAGCTGGTGAGGGCTGAGACGAGGCAACCGGAGATGCCGAGCGAGGAGATGAGTGTGTGGGAGACACGGGGCTGGGTGTGACAGTAGGCAAGGCTGGTCCGGACACTGAGGCGGGGATGTCAACTGACGTAGGAACGGGAGTGGGCAAGACTGGGTCAAACGCAGAAGCAGGGGTGCCGGCAGACACAGGTGATGGTGCAGGAGGAGGCGTGAGAGAAGAGGTACCTGTGGGGTGTGAACCAGGCTGTACAGGCGAGATCTCTGGGCCGACGGCAATGATAGCCGGATCATCAAGGGCTGGAGATCGAGAGGGGGCTCGAGCGGACGCATGAGCTGGACGAGGGATGGTCGCTGGCGTAGAAGTCTCTCCCATCCGCCGAGGACCCTCACAGGAAGGGACATGGGCTGCGGAGAGGGCTGTGATCGAAGTCAGGTCACGGTACGTGAGTGACTAAAAAACAGCGCGTCACGGGACTCAATGACGCGATGACGAGTGGGGTCCCAAAAGCGCCAGGCCTTCGACCGCGGAGAGATGCCAATGAAGGCACACAGGCGACCCCGAGGGGAGCCCTTGGACGCCTGCTGGTCCTCGGTGTACCACACGGAGGCCAGGGATCCCCAGACGCAAGCGAGACGAAGGTCAGCACGATGGCCAAAGCAGAGCTCGTACGGTGTAACATGGTCCGGAAGTGGACCATGAGGGAGGCGGTTCTAGACCCAAGTCATGTAGGCGAAGCCCTCGAAGGCGAAAGACTCCGGGAGACCGCACTTAGACCGCATAGCGGGAACCGCATCCGCCATGGTGCGGGTCCAGCGCTCAGATACACCGTTCTGCTGTGGAGTAGCAGGAGCGGAGACCTGGTGAAAAATCCCGTGCTCAGCAAAGAAGAAGTCCATCTCGCCAAAGAACTCGCCGCCGCGATCCGAGCGAAAAGCATGTAGCGTGTGGTGAGACTGACGCTCAGCCATCACGAGCCAGAGCCGAACTGCAAGGGCGGCGTCACTCTTCTGACGCGGACTGTAAACCCACCGCATGCGGGTGAAGTCATCAGTCAGCGTCAGAACATACCGGCCCCTGTCAGACAGGAACTCAACCGGGAGAGGACCGAGAAGGTCCGAGTGGATCAACTCGAGAGGCCTAAGCGCTCGGGAACGCGAGTCAGAGTAGGTGCACCGGTGCATCTTCCCCTGAGCGCAGAAAAGATAGTTGGTCTTGGGTGGCTTCTCGAAAGAAGCCACGTCAAGACCAAGAGCAGGCTGTGTCCGAATGAGCTTCGACACAGTGTCGGAGCCTACGTGACACAGACGACGATGAAGCAATCGCTGGTGTTCCGAGGATAGAACACCAAGGACAAAAACGCGACCGGACGAGGAGGGAGAGCAAGGGGAAGAGGGTCGAGCGATACGATACAAATCATCTATGACTGAAGCACGCAAGACAATGCTACGGGTGTCAGTAGCAGTCACAGTCGCTGAATCACCTGTCGACACCGTCTGATCAAGCACTGACGCCTAGTCGGCGGCTGCGGTGCTAGGAAGTCTCCATCCATTTTCTCATGGTATCAGAGCTGTCCTAAAACCGGCCCAAAACCACTGTTTTGGCCGTAGCTCTGCGCACACATGTCAGAATGCTACGTCGTTTGAACCTAGACATGCAGAATCAAAAGACAGACACTACGACTGGTCACATGCATGCATCCATCGACAGACAATGAGCATACAATGCAAAAACATGCAAATAGGCCTCATGGCCAGTCTGCCGAAAGACGCCTGCAAGATGTAGAAGACACAACAGAGAGTCCCGGTGGTATCTCGGGCTCTGGTGTAGTGGTCGGCTAGCTCCAAGCTGGTAGTCCGCCGCCTGTCATCGCGCCGGTGCCACCAGGGCCGCCTGCCTCAGGGATCTGCACGAGTATGGACACGGCCGAGTGGTCACAGTAAAC
>SZWC01002804.1:44293-66632 GCA_023375785.1 Penium margaritaceum | reverse complement strand
GTGGGGGGGGGGGGGGGGGGGGGGGGGGGGGGGAGGGGGGGCTTCGAACGCCGGTGATTCTGGCCGACACCCGTCGACTGGAATCCCCGGTGCTTCAACAATGGGGAATTAAATATCCCTATTTGTTACTCTCTTTTTTTTTGCTTCACGTTTTATCCGTGTTTGACTTACGAACTGTACACAAACCCACCCTATAACTACACCCAGAGTTTTGGGGTTTTGTTTTTTAACGGTCACCTGCTCAGCCCCGTGGTTGCGAGGCCTAGCAGGTTCCCTTTCAACACATAGGGACTCTCAAAAATCCCATGCAAAATCCCTGCAAACCACTTCCAGAAAATCACAGACCCCTCTATAAAGGGGTTTGTGATTGTCAGGCCAAAAAAGGTGACATCAGCATGTTGCCGCCACATGCCATGCGACGTCAACATGCTGTCTTTTGACAAACGAGAGGGGTACATTGTTTATTTTCTACGCCTTAAGCTCATGTTGAGTTAAGGTACATCACCTCAAATTCACGCACTTGTCGATCAGTGTATCAAGAAGTGGTTTCTTACATGCAAACAATGTTTACAAAAGATTGACATGAATGCATGTCAGCAAACCCCAGATTTACATTCCTTGTATAAAATAAAACCTATATTGGGCTCTATGGGATACTTGGTAGTTTTTGTGCACTGTCCATATTCACTAGTTTGTTCACTTCCCAATACACTTGTTGATACACAGTTTCACGGGTGAGGTCATTGTTCATATATGTCCACGTCTGCGCAGAAGGGACGAATCAGGCTTATAGTTGCGAGGCAAGGGCGGATGAGGCTTTTTGTTCAGGGGCAGGGGCGGATGAGGCTTATTGTTTTGACGTGAGGGTGGATGGGGCTTATTGTTCCGACGTAGGGGCGGTTGGGGCTTATAGTTCCGAGCGTGGGGGAAATCAGGCTTATTGTCCAAAACGAGGGGTACATGGTCATTCTGCCCTACTCTGGAAGTGGCCATCTTTTTCTATTAAATTGATGTTGATCAGCCGAGGGCATTTTTGCTGATTGCCCCNCTCCATTAAAGAATTTTTGGACTGCTTCAACCATTTTCTCGAAGGGGCGAAGGATTTTTCATGAACTAGATTGTTGTTTCCATACTGTAGAGTAGACTTTAAAATTGCTACAATCTTCAGGTGGACTGGCAATCAACGTGTCATCCTACCAAAAAAATGGCATGTGACCCTCAACTTTGACAACCGACTTGGTGATGGACCCTTCACTCTCGGCCTATCCCTCACCTCTGTCATTGCCCGCCTGAGGTTGAGTTAATCGACCCAAAATCGTGCACTCGTAGATCAGTGCTCGATTTTGGGCCGGAAGTCCGACTTCGGGAGGCGAAATCGGACTTCGCCCGGCTCTGCGACGTCGCAGGCGGATCTTCGCCAGCGAAGTCGTCAAACAGTCACAAACCCCTTGAGCGAGGGGTTTGTGACTGTTCGAGGGGGGTTTGCGGGAAGGTTTGGATGGGGGGTCCGAGACTCCCCTTGCGATGGAAGGGAATTTGCTGGGCCCCGCTACCGCGGGGCCCAGCAGATGCCCGCGCAAGAATAAAACCCTAAACCCCCAAATGTAATTCGGGGATGGGTTTGTTCGACGGTTGGGCTTCAAACTTGAGGTTGAACACGGATTTGCATGGTGGGAAAAAAATGAAAAGGGCGTTTTCGCTCGATCGCGATGGAGCGTCGACCACCGTTCTGACATCGGCAAAGCCGATGTCAGAACGATCGGACTTCGCCCTCAATTTCGGCGTAAAAGGGGTCGTCGCTGAAATCAAGGGCGAAGTCGGAAAGAAACTTCCGACGCGGCTTTTTTCGCCGATGCACTCGAACTCGAGTGTATGAAATTAGGTCGATTAAGCCTAAATGGCCCGCCTAGGCAATACCTGGAGCAACGACAGGAGGCACAAACCAAAGAAAATGCGTGAATGAATACCTGTGCTAGAAATTGACGACAATCGAAGGCCTGGATAACTGTTTACTCCAGCATACCACCGTTGCGATGGATGATCTTTGTAACGTTCACGCGTGAGAAGAAGTGCATTATAAGAGGACCAACCAAGTCTCGATTGAACCTCAAATCTAGCCTGTAATCCTTAGACCATTCAATAATGTAAATNAAAAAAAATGTGGCTCACAATTTTGTACTTGTGCCGCGTTGCAGGTTGGGCCAACAATGTCATCAAGGAAACTGACCTCATGGCCTCGCTCTTGCGTGACAAGGCTTTGAGTTAATGGCATGACCTAATGGACATATAACGGAAGCACTAGATCTGCAAAACAAGATCAACGGCTTGTGCAACACCTCTCACATAGTCGATGACTAGTATACTACATCTCCAGCAGATTAATTTGATGTGGCAAGATGATGTGACTTGACCTGAAGAGTGGCATGACTCTACATGCAGGATTCTCACACTTCTTTGAAAGCTAAACAGGAAGTCTGTTGCATGGTGTAAGGTATAGCGGCTTCATCAGAAGACTAGAATAATTGAATGCACATGGATTTTCCGCAAGATTATCATTAACATTATCATTGCCCTTGATAAACCCAGCTGCCACCTCAAAATTGCCTCAAACGTGACATTTTGTGAGCCACAAATAAGTTTAAAAACTCAGGACGTCTTTCCACAAATGATGCTAGTAGTTGATCGGATCAACTACACCGATTACAATGCCCAAATGATGGAATCCAAAAACTAGAGATCCCAATCAGCCGCCCTTATCGTCAATCAAGAGGACCAATAGCTCTGCTAGAATGGCAAGAAGCTGGGTCACATTTTATGTGATTGTGGGAAGCATCAACAACAAGCCAAAAGGGGGAGGTCGCAAAGAGAAGGACCAGACCACGAAGCTCCTCTGTGGTTGGAAGTCCATGCATCAACTGATTGCCCTTTTGTACGGATTAAGATGGTGAAGGTTCTTTTTTGTGTGTGGTGTTGACATCCCTAGAGGTGAGGGAACCCCTTTTGCACCCTTGGGTTACATAGAACCCTCTGGCGAAGGCTTAGAGCCAGAGTTGTGCCTTATGAGACAGTATCACACCAATGTAGGTACCCAAAAGATCAAGACCTTATGGATTATGTAGGACTTTCACCCACTAACCCCACCCTGGAGTATCTTGACCATGGGTCGTAACCCTTCTAGGATGGTGAAGATGAGGTTGCTTGGGATCTCTTAGTTCTTAAGGGGTACAAGGATGACCAACGAGTAATACTGCTACAAGTGAAATCGATATAGGAGAGCAGAAAGGGCCTCCCACAGCTTCATAAGCAACAACGTGATTTGAAAGGTGTGTTTGACAATCAAACTAAGAGTCTTTGAATAAGAAACCAACAACAGAGGACCTCAAAGTTTTTGATGCTGCGAACCACTTTGCCGAAAAATAAAGGAGGTGCTAGATGTAATGAGTTGGAAAATTTTCCTAGTGGGCAACCACTAATTCATTCTTGGGCAAGATTTCCTACGAAGACACAATCCTCATTGTGACTAAACCAGCAAAGTAGTCTACATGCACATTAATGGGGTAAAGCGGCACTCACCTCTGAACAAGAAACCCACAAAGCAGTGGCCTTTACAAGAAGAAACAAAGGGGGAACTTATTGCAGCTTCCAATGCTCATCTTGCTAGATGCAGCAAAAAGATACTTGCAACAATGAGATCACAAGTGACTTATTCATATGGAACCTAGGGAAGAGGGAAACATATGGCAGCTGACGCAACAAACTTGGAAACCTCCTTTTCTCCAAAACTAATGAGGTTTACAACTATACAAAGGCTTTGACACCATTGAGTTTTTTTTATGGTTACTAGAGGGGTTCAAAGAGGTTTTTCCTGAAGAACTACCCTAAGAGAAGCCTCTGCAATGCATTGTTGACCACCAAACAAAACTGAAGCTAGGCAACAGATCGACACTAAAAGGGTGCTATTGGATGAGAAACTCGGAGCTGATTGAACTGAACTAAATGTATGCTAGATGAGATGGTCAGGAAGAGTTTATCTTCCCATTCATGTCATCAAACACATGGTGTCATGAGTCTTACGGTTCACTATTTGAGAAACAATCCGAATTTGGCGTCGGCCTTACGATCTGCAGATGTTATGATAGACGACCTGGCAAATACAACGAAGTCCAATCCAACACTCGACGTTGTTCTCCTCCAAGAAAATGACTACGGAGAACAACCAGTCGTGTACGTGTATTCAAGCTACATGGATCGAAGCTGAACTTAAAACAATCTTGGCAGTGGTGCATTCATTCAGTTGTGGCGCTGCTACCTAGAATACAAATGATGTGCCAACCACATTGACCACCACGCCCTGAATAATCCAAGGAATTAGCCAAATCCAAACATGATGGATGGAGTTTCTTCATTCCATATCTGACTAGGACATTGACTATGTACCTAGAAAGACAAATTAAGCGAATGCTCCAAGCCGCAATGATGTTTTATGACCAAGATTAACCTGGTACATATCAAGTGAGGCGTTTAAACTATGTTGACCCGGGGTCCCGAGGTGACCCCATCACCGCGGCCGCGGCACAGCGGACCACCGCGACCCCCCCACGATGTGCGGTGGTCGATCGTTTTCAACTGTCGAGTGCGGCACACCCGCAGGTGACATCGCACACGTCACCTGGCCACTGCGGCCGGCACCCACCACCGCAAGAGGGTTATTTGTGAGGCATCCACCTCGAATCCTGCCAGTATCCCAACTGACGTTGCTCATCCATGAGCCATTTCACCCTCACCATCCCTCAATTAGGTGGTTCTGAATGGATTCACTCTGAACAGCCTGGCATTCATGTAGACAGACTGATATGCAATAGTCCAATGCCTGTTATTCTGCTATACACGTGGCCACCTCGTTGATGTTCATTGAAGGGGAGATAACGTAGACACTGCCAGGTCAACATGCACGTTTCTACTTTCAATGATTCTGTCGACAAACCGTGGTTGAACTCATGGTTTGACGTATCATATTGCGTTTACATGAAACATTTTATTTATCGTTCGTATTGCATGACTGAGGACGTTTTCCAACTTTCGAACTCAGTGGTTTTCAAAATCAGGCGTTTTCGAATACTTGGGTCCAAACCTTTGAATTCACGGATTTGCAAACTCACGGGTTCGCGAGTTCCCATCATCCACTGGCTGCGGAGCCGTTGACTCCCACCATGCGTCCGCCACCGGACTCGTACACCGCAGCCATCCCAGCGTCACTCATCGATGCCGAGAGAGACGACTGTGAACTCTTACCCGTCAGAGTTTTACACTTGGCCTTGGGCAAGGCCCGCGGCCTCCTACAGCCATGCCACCCAGGAGGGCACCAACTGCATCGTCAGGCAGGGACTTCTCCCTCCCTGCCTCAACGTCAGCAGCATCTGCCGTACGCTTTACCCAGGCAGATTTTGCACCGACAGCATGTGGTCGTCTGCACGGTGATGCACTGACACTCGCCCTCTCTCCGCACTGCAAGCCTGTCCCGACAGCATCGAAGAAGCCGGGGTTTTACTGTGGCAGCTGTGGTGTCACAAAGAGTGGCACATGCAACCGCATCCAAGGGCATTTTGGCATGCCTAATGGGAGCGTTTCTTGCTGCCCCTATCCGCCCCCCATCACCCGAGACGTGTTGGGTCTCGAGGGGCACCCCCGCCCCCCTGCAAGCTGGAAACCAGCTTGTCCTCGACTGTACAAAGGACTTGGTGACTCATGGGGCACAAGCGCAGAACCAGTGTCATGGACCTCCCTCTTCAAGACAAGGCAGCGTGAGGAGGCTCTGGAGAGAGCAAGCCAGCCTACTGGTGAGGTGCCAGACCCTATTTCAGCAGCGCGTTCCACTGTCGACCAGATGCAGCAGCAGGGGGAGGTTCTGCTGCGTGCGGCAGACCTGCGCAAGCAGGTTGATATTTCTTGGCAGCTGCTGGAGCAGCCAGTCCCTCTGGCAGATATCAACAAAATGGCGGGGATGGTGCAGACGTCAATGCGGGGACACTGCGCAGTCACGGCTAACCATGCCTGTCAGATGTCAATCGTGTAGCTGATGTGTGGCGGCGCTCTGTCAACCAAAGTCTGCAAAGAGCTGTGGTTGAACGACGTTGTGCGTACGGGCAGGCTGACCAGCACAACATTCCGCCTTCCTGGCAGGTCCACAGTCATTGGTGATTTGCTGCCTAAGCTCGACGCTAAGCTGGCTGTTGAGGACGCATCACTGAAGCAAGGATGGCCTATCTATGGGGTCACGGTGGCTGTAGATTAGTGGGCCGACCAGCAGCAGGTCCCCATCTATAATGTCATGGCGGTGATCGCCGAGGGGCCCTGCCATGTGTTTTCATGTGATGCTAGCGGCAGAGTGAGGAACACGGACCACATGGCCACTATGATCGAGGAGGCCATCGAAGAAGTGGGGGTGCAGAACGTAGTCAGCGTTGTCTGCGACAACACTGCCGTAAACAAGCGTGCAGCAGAGGACCTGAAGAGCAAGTACCCCTCGGTGCGTTGGCAGGGTTGCTGCGCGCATAACCTGGACCTTGTCCTCAAGGACATAGGCAATTCTGACTGGGTGGCAGCCTTTCTGTCGCGCTGTGAGAAGGTGGTCAATTTTTTACGCAAGAACGACATGCCCCACACATGGCTGAAGCAGTCGTCGGGCGGCCGGGTCCTCATTTTGAAGTGTGGCACACGCTTCGCATCGGCTCACAGCATGCTGCAGCGTTTGTTGGACATGCGTCCATTTTTGCTGAAGCTGGTCAACCACGAATGCTGGAAGGGCATGGGAAGCCAGAGGGATTGCCTCTTCAAGCAAAGGAAGAAGGCTGTGCGTGGCTTCATCCGCAAGCGAGTTTTCTGGCTGCAGGTCCGCCAGCTGAGAGACCTCATGACGCCACTCGTGAAGGTACTGCGGGTGGCAGACTCTCCAGGAGGACAGGCAGGGGAGATGTACGAGGCTCTGCTTGACTGCACCTCTGAGCTGAAGGCGCTGTCGACAAGCCGGGGCAGGAGGCCGGCTAAGGTGGGCAATGCACCAGTGAAGTTTGCAATGCAGAGTCTTGTGAAGCGGTGGAGGAACGACATGAGCTGTCCCCTCTATGCTGCAGCCTGAAGAGTGTATCCCTTGCATTTTGGGAATGACCTTGGGGGGGATGTGGAGATGGTTCAGGCGTGGGCTGCAGTGGTTGAGGCACAGGTTCCTGAGAAGAAGCGGGACAAGTTGCAGAGCCAGCTTGAAGCCTTCCAGCCTGGCCCTGTGACATCCGAGGTCATTCCCCTGACCACAAAGCGGCTGAGTGACAAGGCTCGTGCTGCTGTTGCCAAGGTGGTGACAGGTGTGCTCAAGCCCTTTGAGTGGGAATTGCTGCACCTTGCTCACCTGCCCGCCCTGCGTGAGCTGGCCATCCGGTTGCTGGCACAGCCAGCCTCTTCCTCAGACTACGAGCGTGTCTTCTCGACACACCAGCTGATCCACACCGCACATCGTAACCGACTGAAAGTGAGCACCTTGGAGATGCTGGTCAGGTGCAATGTGCGCCTGCGCCGGCAGTACAAAGCAAGCAAGGGGCGGTGTAAGACAACAAACTTTCTGGTCCCGGATGACTCAGACAGCGAGGATGATGGGAAACTTGTTCCAGATGTGGCAGACAAGGAGGAGGAGATGGAAGAGGAGGAACAGAGCTCGGATGAAATGGAAGACGAGGAGGAGGTGGTGGTGGAGGTAGAGGAGGACGAGGAGCAGGAGGGGAATGAAGCAATAGATGTGGAGCAGCAGGAGAAGATCCGTGAAGCACATGGTGAAGATCCCCCCTCATTTGCTAGGAATGTTCGCACTCGGGCCGATGTGGAAGCCCTCATTGAGGAGGTTGGGCAGATTGCTGGCCGTGGTCATGGCCACCAGGCTAGAAAAGAGGAAGGGGCAGGAGGGGAAGAGGAGGAAGGGGGGGAGCAGGATGCGGGTGAGGAAGGAGAGAACAAGGCTGTTATAGGTGAAGGAGAGGAAGAGGGAGCTGGAGATGAAGCTGCAGATGATGAAGGAGCGGGAGAGGAAGGACATGAAGGGGAGGGGAATGGGGAAGGAGATGGGGCAGATGGGAATGAGGAAGAAGATGGAAGAGATGAGGAGGGGAATGCAGATGGTGGGGTTGAGGAGGGGGCGGAAGAGGAAGGGGGGGAGGAGGAGGATGAAGGGGAATGGGCGAATTGACAGGGATTGGAAGAAGCAGAAGTAGCAGGTGGAGGAGGAGCGGAGAATGGAGATGGGGAATGTGGAGAAGGAGAGGGGAGGGGAGCATCAGGTAAGCATCCTGCCACAAAGGGTGGCTCTGCACCAGGCTCCAGCTCCAGGGCAGCAAGCAATTCTGGAAGTACCCTGAAAGGAAGAGGAGCAGGGCTGAGAGCTCAGAGTGCAGCAAGCAACACGGCGCGCAGTGCAGCAGGTGGCAAGGCTGCTGGTGGAGCAGCCTCTAAGGCTTCTGCTGGAGCAGCCTCAAAGGCTGCTGGTGGAGCAGCCTCTAAGGCTTCTGCTGGAGCAGCCTCTAAGGCTTCTGCTGGAGCAGCCTCTAAAGGCTGTCAAGTGGTTTGAGGACAATGGGACAAAAAACATGTGCATCAGCTGACAACACTGGAATAGTGGAATTGGCTTGAGAAAGTGGTTGAATGCCGGGCGCTATACGGTGTCTTTTTTTAGGAAGGCG
Source organism: Penium margaritaceum (assembly GCA_023375785.1). Classification (NCBI taxonomy): domain Eukaryota; kingdom Viridiplantae; phylum Streptophyta; class Zygnematophyceae; order Desmidiales; family Peniaceae; genus Penium; species Penium margaritaceum. The sequence goes on along the minus strand of SZWC01002804.1, from coordinate 57,912 downwards.
CACTGGTCCAGTGAGTGTCCTGTAACTTGGTGGCTGCTTCTACAAGCGTAGTCAGCTCAATCTCGTGTCTGTCGTTGTTCACGTGCAACCGATCGCGCAAAGGAATCTGAATTTACCCTAGATCTTGAGCAGTTCTTCAAGCAAGATTGGGTGAAATTAAACCCACATGCAATGGACAAGTCTTTCGCCAAATTTATGATTCAAGTTGGCACATGTGACAAGCAAAACAGGCCGTTGTACACGACATACGGAGGCNGGGGGGGGGGGGTCACATCGATGTGCCACGGTGCACATCGATGTGCCGATGTTTGGGGTGGCCAGGTCAACATAGCATTTAAATGAAGGGAATGTTCAATCGAGTCTTTTTGGTTCTACGCTCCACATTTGCAACAACAATTTGTCAATCCATCGTCAGTGAAAAAATGTGGGATGCCATCAACGGAGTGCAATGACACCGGTATAGGTGGTCAATTTCACAAAGAAAGGGCACGTGAAAGCTTAAAATGTACTAATGATGAGACAAGATGCAAAAAAATGTTCCAAACTACTACAAGACGTGCGACTGGTAAACCCTTCATAAAGTCCCTGGAAATGTTCAACCATGTTCTTTTGGCAGCGATAGTGATTGAAGTAAATCTGTGTGTTTGCTTCATATCAACTTGTGGCGTTGGCACACATCTTGTGGGTGGCAAAGCAAATGATGCACAAGCTTCCACACACCTCGTTAATTACAAGGAAACCGATTCTTACGTGAGTTACAACAACCTACCCCTAACTTCTGTGAAATTTTTTGTTCAAGTGAAACCGTAGTGCCTGTCAAAAGCACCTCGAATGATTGTTTTTACTTGTGTGTAAGGCACTTCACTAGTTCTAGTTTTGTAAGAAAACCACCCATACAAAGTTCAAGATCAAGTTTATGTAACCTAACAAGTGAGCATTTTTGAATCCTTGTTAATATGCTCAAGGTTTTGGACGCGACATTGTTAGAAACAATTGTTTAATTCTTCTAGCTTGATGTAATTTGATGGTCAATGTGACTCCTTGGATGGTTGACACATCATCACATTGTGTTTCAGTAATGTGATGCCCACTGTAGCAGGAAAACTTAGATAGGAAGTTCTATGACAACATGAATATGTAGGTCAAATCACCTCCACATATTCATTGTTACCATTTCAACCATACATTTGGTCAAATCACCTCCACTGGTCATGATTATAAATCCATAGTAGGATATGAGTGGTACTCAATTTTGTTCCAAAAGATTAGTGGATGTCAAAGAAATTACAGTGTATTGCGATCAATATCCACCGGCAAGACTTATGAAATTAATCGAAGGGGACACAAGAGACTCTAAAAAATACACAAGCAACTTAAAACCAAGTTGCCAACATGTACCAGACGGAAAACTAGTTTCATTTCAGTGATCACGTCCTAGTTAGCTTGGCAAACATGATTTTGTAAGGCCAGTATCACACCAAGCTCAAATCTACGTGGCTCAGATTTTTTTTTTTGTGTAAGACAATTGGCCATCTTTCTTTGCCAAACATCATCAACTGTGGATGTGGGAACAGAGCATTCCGACATGGCAACATTGTTTGACTATACGGCGTCCCCTCCTCCATCCCCAACGAACAAAATGAGACGTTTACCAGAAGATTTTGGGAGGAACTTATGACTTGCTACGGCTTTCAGATCTAGAAATCAATACCCTTCAATCCTTAGACCGATGGTAGATTAAAAAAACAGTTTAGACACTCAAATAAATGCCCCAAACACGACATGTGCCAGATTGCACTCACTGTGCTGTAAATAATTTGCCGACCTGCAAGCTTGCATACAACTCTAGAGTGTCCGAGGCCACCAGAAAGTTTCCTTTTCAAGTGCTTTATGGAATACTCCTTGCAGTTCCGACAGGTTTACTGAGTTTAAGCAAGCGCCAGGAGACTTCCACATCATATGAGATGAGACACGTCAGAAACTTGCAAAGAAACAAGCAGCGATGAAGCGAGCATCCGATTTCACCATTGGTGATTGCGTCCTACTGAGCTCTGCAAATGCCAGGCTACAAGGACAAGGCTGTGCAAAGCTGAAACCACAGTGGTTGGGCACATTTGCCATGAAGGAGATGCGGGCACCTGTTGTCGCAGACAAATTTCTTGCTTGACAGTATGACCATCCACCGTTTTCCACATCCGCCGACTCAAATTTTCTTGGGACCCCAGCAAGAAACTTTCTGGCAGGGACCAGTTTTGGACAGGATGCAAAGGTCGTTTCCCTCTCTCCTGATCTGCCAAGGTGGATTACCAGCCAATTCAGGCAAATCAAGGTTGTTCAAAGGGCGTGGATCTATCCCTGGAGGAAAACTAAAGAATCAGATTCCAGCACTGATGGAAGTTGTGAGGCAATTGACACATCCAAAAGATGAGCCCATGTCATGGTTATCATTGAGTGTGGGCCACCCGTCTGGCGTCACCTGGAAGGTGAACAGCCTACCATGTGTCAGAAAGACCCACTGGGGAGGGACCCAGCACCCATTGTGATTGAAGGAAAAGAGGATCATAATGAAGAGAGTTTGTTACAGGCACAAAGGCTACAGACTCCTGTGCTGAGGGATGCTTCATTTCTGGTAGTAGGAGGACATTCCTACCAAAAACATTTAGGACACCTATGTATGGGCAGTAGGTGACACTATTAGCTGGTAATAGCACAACTCGACACATTTTTTGGTGCTGATTTTGCAAGCATGAGTGGCGCACCACCCAAGTTGAACCGAAACCATGGAGCAGGGAGACTGGGGAACCCCGAAGGTGGCCCCCACAACTACCAGATTTCATCCGTAAATGGTTCAAAAGGCAGGCAAGGGGCCAAGATTGAAGGGGATTCTGTTTCTGAGAGAGAATCAGGGCAGGGTTGGCTTACAACATGCAAGTGAAAGTGGGTTTGGGGTGGAGGTGGGGGTTGGCCCCTAGATTTGCATTCCCCTGCTATTGTGACAAAAGCATGAAAGAGGAATTGGCACGGATGAAGAGATGCTATAAACTAGCGTGGATGGATAAGAAAACCTTGCATCAACAGAATGTGAAAATCTCTCATGTGAAGAGGATTGATGAATAACCCAGCATGATGTGGAGGATCACAATGAGAGAATGTGCAGTAGGAGTGGATCATTTCAGAACGGCCAGCCAGGCCATGGGAGGAATTGGGTGGAGATACATGAGGAATGAGACTGAAGATGTATGCTTGTGACGCTCATGTGCATGAGTCCTTGTACCTTCNAAAGTGGGTTTGGGGTGGAGGTGGGGGTTGGCCCCTAGATTTGCATTTCCCTGCTATTGTGACAAAAGCATGAAAGAGGAATTGGCACGGATGAAGAGATGCTAGAAACTATGGTGGATGGATAAGAAAACCTTGCATCAACAGAATGTGAAAATCTCTCATGTGAAGAGGATTGATGAATAACCCAGCATGATGTGGAGGATCACAATGAGAGAATGTGCAGTAGGAGTGGATCATTTCAGAACGGCCAGCCAGGCCATGGGAGGAATTGGGTGGAGATACATGAGGAATGAGACTGAAGATGTATGCTTGTGACGCTCATGTGCATGAGTCCTTGTACCTTCCATGCAATTTTGGTCACTTCATCTTTCAGTCCCCAAATACTGCTTCGACTACCTTGCATCCTAACTTTGCATGCTACACCTTGGACATGCCATAGATTCTGCATAAGTGGGTCGACATCAGTCAAAGCATGGGCATAAAAGTTGAATTGGTATTGCATTCCTACCTTTTGAGGCTGTTGTGATAAATGCCACATATTCAATGGATGTACGAAAGTTGTCACCCTAACCCTCACGACATCTCAAGATGTCTCTGCCGCCTTTTTTGTACTTTGTGCTTGTTTCTTGCAATACGTGTCTCTTTTGGCTAAGAGACGATTTTCTACCCATTCCATCCTCCCCTTTCGCTAGAACCATCAAACCTTTCCAAATCCCTGCCATTATTGGGCTCCCAAAAAGCATGAGACCTTATTGTAAAATGCCCCCAGAATCAGTATCCTTATGGAGGAGAATTTGTGCCCCCTTCTGGTGATTGCAATCAGCAGATGCAACAAAATTCTTTTGCATTCGAACCAACTCTACATTTCACACCAACATCTTTCCAATTTCATCCCAAAATCTAGAGAACATCCACACTATTCAGTTTGTCTTGTCCAATGCAGAACATCTACCTCGTTTTACTCCTTGGCCACTGTAGTGTCTCCCCACCATAGTAAATGGGCGAATCTGGCGTGCGCCACTGGACGTGCCACCCCAGAACCACCAAGGCCCACCCTGATTCTTCCTCACCCACCCACGTCCTTTTGGTCCTCCACATGCCTTCAGGCCATTACTAAATGAAATCTGGTTGCTGTGGGGGAAGTCATCCAGGATTCTTAGTCTACCTGCCTCATGGTGTCCTAAAATCTAGGGTAGCCTGCCACTTAGGCACGCAGAAAAAGCACTACCGCAAGTCACTTTAGACATGATGGACTTATCTTTTTTGCACCGAAGTGTCCTTCATCCTCAGTGCAAGTACCATGAGATGTTTTGTATGCAATCATTGCTTCAATGCCAATCAACATGACTGAGGATGTTCTGTACGGATGGATAAATACGTCCTTTATGTGTCATTTCTCACATAGTATGTACTGAAAAGACTTGACACATTTTAGCAGTCCCTCACTAGGGTCTATGTTCGCCTTCAGCGTGACCACATAACTCACTTCACAAATATACTGATTTCATTTATTCCTCTTTTAGAGTTTTGTATTTGGGTACACTCCATGGATTATTTTGAGTCTTGCATTCAAAAGAGCATCATTACCATTACTACAGGGGCAAACAATCTATGGATTGTGGTAGAAGCTGAATTGAGGGATACCAGCTTGAGATAAATTAAATAGGAAAATCACCTCTAGTACATCCAAAGCTCCATCGAGGAGAGAAAGTGAGCATTGATGGAAAGCCAGTGCTCTCAAACTTGGATTCCGAAGCCTTGCACACAACATGTAAAAACTATGGAGAATTTGTGGTTAAATGTTTGAGGTCACAGGATTAGGACAAGTTTTTGTATGAATCACGAGTTCAGTATTCATGCCAAATGCAGGTGATACCTCATATCACCAAATGCCAAGCTCAAAATCTGTCTTTCACGCTAATTGGAACAACACTGTTCACATAACAGATAAGTCCATTTGAAAAAACGTGACACTAGATCACACCATAGAAGAGTAAAGAGCGGCTGCTCATAACAGTGATTGTTTTGTCAGGGGGTTGGGGGTGAGGGAGGGGAGAGTCAGGTAACCAAACGAGATAGTAGGATTGGACTGTGTCGACTACCATTTGATGGAATGTTAGCCAAGCTGCACAGATAATCCTCGAATTCCATATCCAAAAATAACGTGCTGTTCCTTGCAACTTGAAACCAGAACAAGTGTTGGGAGGCCTACAAAACTTTTCCTGCCTGCTTTAGCCTTTCCATGATTTCTCCAAAACTTGGCCTAGCTGAGGGGTCACTGCACAAGATTCAGTACGCAGAAGAGTGCAATCAGATACACTGGAAACTGGCAGAAATAAAAACACATGGCATTTCATGGACAAAGAGATTCACACCTGGCCCAGCAGTCCTCGATAACAGACTTGACGGTAGAGTTCATGTGCCGAGGAAGGTCAAGACGGCGATCCTGAAAGCCAACTGCTCCAACAACTTGCATAGGGTTCATTCCATGCCATGGTTGCTGCAATGTGCTGAGCTCCCAAAGCACAACTCCAAAGCTGAAAACATCAGATCTGGAAAGACAGTGGCTCTTCTGTCAGTAAAAATTATTGAAAAAAAAAGGACGAGCACTAAACCTCCTGGAATTCCAGAAATTCCCGACTCACTTCTCGTTGCACCGTTCATTACGAAGAACCTCTGGAGCCATCCATTCTGGCTGTTATGAAACAGCAAGACGGAAAAAAACAATAAACACAGCAACTTTTAAGTCTTTCCACCATCTTGAAGGGAGACATTGAAAAAGGCAACAAGGACAGAGAAAAAGGAGGCTTTTCTGACCGTTCCAGCAGCAGACTCTGTTGACAGGTAGCTGCTTTTCTTCGTTCGAGAGAGACCAAAATCTGAAACCTGTTAAAGGAAACCGACAAGTTGCTGGTTGGAATCAAGTGCGAGAAGCACTGCTGGACCTGTGCATTGTAAAATGCCCCACCTTCACCACCCAATTTTTGTCAACAAGAAGATTCGGGGACTTCAGGTCACGATGGACAATCGGTGGTGTTGCACAATGAAGGTAGTTCATTCCCCTGGCCTGTGGTGAACACCATCGAGATCCATTCAGCTTCTAGGCTCACATTCGTGCATCGAATTGAAAGTGTTTTTTTGTGAACAAATCGGAGTCTTACTACATCCATGGCCATCCGCAAGCGGCGTCGTTCATCCAGCTGGGGCATGTTTGCAGACTTCCTCAACAGACGATACAAACTGCCCCTGCATGACGGATTATGAATTTTAGCAAGGCAGGCCCCAGATGAGGAGTGATTGAGGATAAAATTCACTGGCCTTTGAAGAAACTCTGTGACGAGGGAAAGATTGGGTGGTTTAAGGACAGCTCCCATGAACAAAACAATGTTTGGATGCCGGAGGCGGCGTATAATGGCAATCTGTTCAGAAGCAAAATGTCTCCATGTCAGAGGACAGCAACCGCACAGGTGGACACTAACGAGGGCTGAGAGAATCTATCTTCATACCTCAGAACAGAAGTCCTCGAGTGCAGCACCAGCAGCTTCTTGATCCAGAAACCTCTTCACAGCCACATCCTGCCAGGAAGCAGAGTGAAGAAAAGACGAAAAGGAGACAACCATGATGGAAAAAAGAGGACATAGAAGGAAGGAAAGATAGGAACCTACGTGGAAACAAGCTGGAAAAAATCTCCTGAGGGAAAAGCGTACCTCTCCATTCCACTCAGCCTTGAAAACCTCTCCAAAGGAACCTGAACATGAAAGCAAACTTCATTAATGCATGTGGGTTCCTAAACTGGCCGGTGGCCCCTGCTCTTTGTTGGTCTTACCCACACCAATCCGATCGCCTATCCTCAACTGTGACCAACTGATTTCAGTCTGATCTCCAACTATCAATTTCTCCAGATCAGAAAGCAGTTGCTTCCCCAGCTGAGCCGATGGCGAGGACGTTCCGGAATTGGAGCTGCATGACAGGCTTGAAGTTGTTGCAACAGACTGCTCTTCAGAGACTTGAAAAACTGCAGGAATCCTCAGAGCTTCTTCCTAGATCAGTGAGCATCCCAATTGCAACTACAACTCCAGTTCATTACGAACATACACATACCACTGGCAATTTTCTCCTTTGTATTGTTGTCAACATCTTTGGTAACAGGATGTCTTTCCTGCAACATAACAAGTTTGGATGGTGGGGTGAATGGCTGGCCCAGTAACTAAAACATCTCTCATGCACATTTTGAAGCAGGCCACTCCTGACCTCAGAAGAAGTGGTGTCCGCAGCCTTGGTTTTAACCACCCCAGCTGGCGAACATCCATGACTGAACAGAATCTTTTTCTCTGGGGTCTTGTCAACCATAGGCAGTTTGCTTGCAAATACCTGTACGAGAACGACACTTGAGCAAGCAGAGAAGAACCGAGCAAGGGCAAGTTAAGAATCACAACGGGGAAGGGCAGGGGTTTCGCACCTGGACTTTCCGTGCAAACCTCGGATTGGAGGCAGCAATATCTGAGACCAGAACAGGTACATTTGGCGAGCCAAACCCATCTGTCCAGGATGGTGAGCGACGTTGTCTTGGTCGGGCTGTAACCGCCCCGCTAGAGTTTAGCATGTTCGGAAGCTCGTTCAAGATTGTGTNAGCAGGGCCATGTTGGCACCTTCAGGAAGTAGTAATTTACGACTCTGTAAATGCACCTACCTTGAGGAGCACTGCACGGTGGCATGACATGCCAACTCGGAGGGATCCCAAAGGCAGAATACTCGAGTTTTGTTCGCGCTTCAGACGCTGAACTTCATCTTTCCATCGCTGGGCAAGGTGCATATCTGAGTCAGCTGGTCCGCCAAGAAGGTCGCATACGCGTTCTGCCAACTTCAAGACAAAACGCTGCGATCCAATTGGGGGCTTGTCCCGGTTTCTCGGCGACAAGGCCATTTCAAAAGGAAATCCTGCAGCACGCCTCTCAAGGTCTTGAAGGCCGCCATCTGATTTCCTGTCAACAATGACGACGTCGATACCGGACTCCACATCCGCTAGCAGGTCAAGTGCAGGAAACTCGTCCAAAGCCTCCCAGCTTGATGCGAAGTAGAAACCATCAACAATCCTGTCGTCGTACTCTAGCTGTCCCCTTATCTGAAGCGCAAGCAGAAAAGCTCGATGGATGAGAGCCAGAAAATGTGCGGAACCAAAAACCGCATCGGTTTGTTTGGCTGGCCGCTTACCCAGAAACTTCTTGACAACGCCAACGCGATCTCCATGTGACATGCGGCTAAAGGCGGGGTCGGACTAAGCAACGACGCCTCAAACTACAGCGCAACTGGACCACAGGAGTGCGGAGGAAGACAAGCGGAGGGCCCGCCGAGCACGAACGCCCGAATGCAGATCAGACAGAAGAAGCGGACTGGCGTTCATCATGACCAAAACGCGACGCGACACACGTAAAGCCAACTCAGCCCACAAAATGGTCTTCCCGATGGGATGGTTTTCCCAAAGGCGCTTTTGGGGACATGAGCAAGTAACCTTGTTGTAAAGCAATCATAACCCACATGACAATGGTAAACATGAAGCAGCATAACAAGAGATGTCCTTTTCTGAAAGGAGGATATCTATCGCACTCTATACAAAAGTGAGATACGGTGTTTGTTCAGTCACGGAATATATATTTTTGCAGAGAAAAAAATGGATATGCTCTTATTGTCATCGAAAATTAACGAAACCTGATTTTGTTTCGTTCAGACAAAGTGAGGTTCCTCGCTTTGTTCTTGACGAAAACAGTACATGCATATTGTTCTTATTCGTCAACTTCCAAAAAAAGGCCATGTGGCAAAGATTAAAATTGCCACGCTGGGCAGCTTTTCAAACCTAGTTCACCAACCTTGGTTTGTAGTTCTTGTGACAAAAATTAAAAAGGAAAGTGCGAGGTACCAAAAACGTTTCGCGAGGGATTCTAGTTGTCACATCCTTGGCCACCAGCTCTTCGCGACTTTTCCGAAGAGCTGGTGGCTAGGGAGGTGTACAACTATGAACAATACCGCAAACTCGCTTCAACGCGAGGCCATAGCACACTCCGAGAAGTGGCCCATTTACGATTGTCTTGCACAATATTCAACTAATATTCAGTCACTTTCAACTATAAAATTCTTTTTGCAGTTGAAAAAAAATGGGATACTAAACTCAGCCAACGTTGAAAGGATCCCACCCAAGCTCGCAAATACAACAGAGCCTTAGAGGAGCACTAACCTTCATAAAACCCAAAAATCCTCATTATACCACGTGGGGTTCCGGAAATTGAATTTTAAATTTCATTTTGAGGCAAAATACCGTGATTCAACACCTGAGAGGGTAAACAAAAAAATGTTAGCATATGGCGTAGTGCTCCAATCCAAGCATGCTGAGGCAGTGACGACTGTTTTCTAGATACACATTGAAGCTTAAAATGATTTTTTTTCACCTAAGTTGTACAATAAAATATAGTTGCACCATCTAATAAGGCCGAAATTGTGAATTATACAAGATATCGAGGTATATATATTACACGTAAGGTGCTATAAAAACATGAATAGTCTTCATGGTAAAAAAATGGAACCTTCGCACCCACTTTTGCATGCCCTCAATATTTAAGAATATGAACAACCCACACATGTTACCACTGGGTCATTTACAAAATTGTTTTTTAAATTCCGTGTTTTAAATTCATTCATATACAAAAAATCAACCGTTTAAGCTTTTTAACTTTTGTTTAAAATGAATACAAATGGATTTACACCATTTCAATTTGAAAAGTTACCTCATCAACTGATTGAATCAAGGCAAAGAGGTGACTTCTACAAACAATCCGTGGTAAATGACAGGAAATTATACCAAGAATTGTTAAAAATTCCATATTCCCTTATTTTTGCCAAAATGTCTTCCACCCATATCCTTCTAGGTAAAAAACTAATGCAACTGGGAAGGTGTCTTTTTTGTGCATGCATACACCCATTTCAATCTGTCCAATTTTTCACTATGCTTTCAAAACTGGTGGAAAACTAAAAAAATGTTTTGTTTAGGCCTCACAATAATGCATACATTTCATATATCCATGGCATGTACCCATTTAATGCATCCTTTACTTCTACTTCGTGAGGCCCTTCAAGAAAATGTTACTTGAAATCCACAACAATCATAGCCATTTCAAAATGCCTTCAACATTAGGAACATCAAAAAATGGTGATAAGTTTTTCCTTCTCTTTGAAAAATAAAAAGCCATCAAATAAATCATTTTTTAAATATTAACATGACATTTAGTGACTAAGCCTCAGGATTTATTTGAATTTTTTGTGCATTATTGATAATAGAATGTGTCTGATAAGTGTTTTGCATATAATGAAAAGGATTGAGGAAAACTCTAAATTCAGAATTGTAAAGATTTACATACGAAATGGATAGGTAACATTTGATGAGTGTAGGAAACAATTCCTACTTAGTTTCTCTTTTATCCTTTATAAGAAAAATTGATAACACTATTATGAATTTCTTATCATTTATTTCATGCAAATCGTGCATGAATTACTTACACAATGGCTTCTTATATTCTTTCAAAACTAGCATAAATCATTCTGCAAATGATGAAATAATTTATTAAACTAATTTCTTTGTTTCAAATACTTATTTGGTTAGAAAGTAGAAAGAATGTTCTCTCTATTTGAAAGAATTAATGCGTCATATGCTTGTTCCTTTACTCCATAAATGTAATTAATTGCAAAATTTTATTCTTCATATGACGAAAAAAATTGATTTAATCAAACATGATAACGAGATGAAGAAATGTTTTCTCTGGAATTAATTTTTTGCAGTATTTAGGAGTTATGGACACGCAAGGGAAGGAGCAAAATAGAACAGCAATTTTCGCCTTTTGTCATGCTACTACACAAAGGTCTATTCATCCTTCATTTTTTTGAGCTATGAAAAAACCTGACCCAGGTCGAACAATTTCAAATTTGAATTGATTTTGGAAGTTTAGCCTCTATAACAATTTTAAATTTCATCATATCGAATATATTTGTCGATATTTTTTCATCCTCAAATCTAGAATATTGTATCATAACAATGAATGTACTAGGTTGAAGACTCCATGAATAAGGAAACGATCATGAACTCATTTTATTAAGCTTAATCAATGAAAATACAAGGGTTAATTTTTTTAATTTGAAAGGTGCATGGTGCATAACGTTTTGTTTTTTTTAACATTCAGAGGGAAATGTTTTATCATTAAGAAGAACGATTTCATACATGTAGAAGGATGCTTGCTAACGTTTTATGCAGGAAAGTTGATTTGATGCATTTTCTTAGAATGCGACATGAGAAAGGGTTTCATAGAATTTCTCTTTAAATGAAACTCTGTTGTATTCCTTATTATTTTTCTAATGAAAGTGAGTGCATGGGTGGTGTGGACCACACTTCTTCGAGGGATATGTGAAGTTGCCCATTGTGATTGAGGTTGAAGTTAAGTATGTTTAAATTTGGCATTCACAACTTTCTTACCACACCTTAATTATGCTAAAGAACGTTTTAACGTAATTGTTTCAGGAAAAATAGAAATTCCATAAAAGGAATGTGGATAATTGTAGATGAAATTGTGAGATGTTTATAAAAACTAAACATGTATTTGAAGGAGATTACCTCAACATTGAAATTTGGTCTTGTTTAATGTAATGTGAGTGGAAATTTTCATTTTAGGGAAGAAAAGTGTTGTAGTTGAGGTTAGTTTAGATTATCTGTTTATTCTATATGGAACAATAAGGAGATATTTTTGTTTCGGGTTTTTATGCACTATAAGATAACCCTTGAGTTTTCCTTCATGCATAAAATAAGAGCCTTTTAGTATTCCACATAGTCTATCTTTTTAAGATTTTCTTTGGGATGAATACGGAAAACAAGTTACCTATTATAATCTGGTTACATTAGTATATCGTCAAGTGGTTTTATTTAAATGGTGTTTTATATCTGGAATTGGATCCGGGTTACATTTTGGTTAGGCAAAAAACTTCTTGTGAGGCCAATGAGATTGGAAAATATTTAAGAAGGAATTTTTAGACTTTATCACTTAAACGGATTCTTTGTTTTAAGAGAAATCTCTGATTTTGAGTAATTTATATGTAATAAAAGGTGAAAGTTTAATCAAAATTAAAAAATAAATTCTTGATTCATTAATAAATATTGCAATAGGAACTTTCTAAGTTACTCATGATGCAATTCAGTATATTATTTTTTAGAGTATTAATTCGAAAATGTGAATAAATTTTGATATTTCATGCTGTTGTTTATTTGAGTATGAAGTTCAAATTTGAAAACTTCTTATATTTTTCTTTATGTTTTCGAGATAAGATAATTTATGTGCTATTTGAAACGATATCCTTATATTTTTGAAAGAGGTTGTAAGTTCGTTCATTATTTTGGAAAGTAATACAACTATATCCAGTTTGCACATAGTTTTACAGCAAATAATCTGTAGTAGATATGGTTTGATAGGTTTTAACTTTTACTATAAGGGAGATCATGTTTTGCTTTGGATTGTGTTAAAAAAAAGTGAGATGTACTGATCAATGTTCCAGATTGTTCGTAGAATTCATTAATTATGTTATTAAATCTATTACTTTGGGCTTGAAAATACAAGTAATCTTTGAAATTTATTTGAAGATTGATGTGTTATATACAATAAACGGTTAGACCCAAGATTTCATTTCATTTTGTGTAACAAAACATACGGAATCCTTGGCCAACTAGGCCAAAACCGCGGTGCTTGAGGGTCGAGTACCATCCAACAACCCACAATCGTAGGTGACCCTGCTCGAGCCGCGTGGCTCCTTTGACCGGTCGGCGTGGCACTGCCACGCTACACCCCCCCCCCCCCCGCACCCCGCGCTAGGAGTGAGAGCCGCCTCGGGATCTCCGTTAATCTCGACGTGGGATTCGAGCCCTGGAGCTCTAACACCATGTAGCGGATTGGACAGAATCCTTGGCCTACTAGGCCAAAACTGCAGTGCTTGAGGGTCTCCGACCCTCAAGCCATCCCGTCCAACCGCCCACAGTCCCAGGTGACCCCGCTCGAGCCAAGTGACTCCTTCGACCAGTTGGCGTGGCTCTGCCACGCTACATCATGAGTGTTGTTTGATATATTGATTTTTGGTTAGTTTAATTAGATTCTCGTTTTTGTGGCTAGGAGCAGAAGGATCGATCGACTACGTTCCATCATTGCATTTGATTATCTTTGCATTACGAACTGTCTCGCGCGTTTCTTCCTGGCAGCCCAGCAACTCTTTCCTGTACCCATGTTATCGCGCCGGATCCTTGTCGCCTCGCCCCGTCCTCA
>SZWC01002803.1:153075-185551 GCA_023375785.1 Penium margaritaceum | reverse complement strand
CACCATCATCACCATCAGCACCATCATCGCCATCAGCATCACCATTGCCATCAGCATCATCATCACCATCAGCACCATCATCACTGTCAGCACCATCGTCACCATCAGCACCATCATCTCCATCAGCACCATCATCTCCATCAGCACCATCATCGCCATCAGCATCATCATCACCATCAGCACCATCATCACCATCAGCACAACCACCATCACAACCCACTGTCCGTCCCGCCTGCGTATTTCGCTCCGCCTGCACCTGCCGCTGTCACCGCCACAGTCGACACAGCTGCTGTTCCTGGAAGTGATGCTGCTGCTGCTGCTGCTGACGCTGATCCCGTGTCCGCCACTAAAGGACGCCATGCTGCTGGCCCCCAGCGTCCACTCCTGCTGTTCGCACTGTCGCTACTGCCGCCGGCGCTGTCATGACTACTTCTGCAGCCGCTGCTCCGGCACTTGCTGCTGCTTTTGCTGCCGCCGCCGCCGCCAACGCCGAGGGCGTTGCTGTTGCAATTCCCAGAGCTTCTCACACTGATGCACCGCCTGCAGCCATGCGGCCGCGCGAGCGAAAGCAAGCGCGCGGCGCGAGCGCAGCTCGCAACGCGCACCGCAGCCAGGGGACGCATGGCTTCTCTAGAACGAGGGGCACAGGCCGCGGTCTCATGCCATCACTAAGGGGGTTAAAAGCTTAAAAATGAACAAATTTGATCAGCGGACGGTGGAGATGCCCTCGTCCGTACGGCCGTGGTCTTCGATGGCTGTCGCACAAAAGCTCAACCTGGCAACAACCCATCGCTTCAGAAGACTTGTACCGTAGAATCGTCCCGCCAAGCCATCAAGCCCTATCAGGCCGCGGTCTCACGCCATCACTCAAAAGCCTAAAACACAGAAGGATTCAAGGCATCTCCACCGTCCGCTGTTCAAATTTGTTCATTTTTATGCAGCCAACGGCCCTGACGATGAGCTTCTCCTCATGATGATTGTGGAGTGTCCATCCCAGATATCGGCGGACATCGACCTCGCGCGGATCTCCACACAAAGCTATACGGAATCGAAGATCTCAACCGTTCCTGCGTTGAATCTTTCTGTTTTTTAGGCTTTTGAATCCATCAGTGATGGCGTGAGATCGCGGCCACAGACAGACGAAGGGCGATTCTGGGAACAGGTTTTCCACACGGGCAGTTAGAGTGCGGTCAGACCACCTGATGTGGTTGTTAAAACCTTAAAAATGCGAACATTGTACAGAAAGTTCCAGTCCCAACGGTTGGGATCGAAACGTCCGTACGGCGATTCACGATGATGCTTCCGCCCATTCCCGCCCGGTCCGGACCTGTCCACCGACTAGGGTGGGCTCAGATTAGCTCCAGTGGGCTCCGGTGGGCTGGAGCTCATCGGAGCCGTGGGCTCCGCTAGTGGCATTTGAGGGAGAGGGCCATCGGCCGCTAGCCCAACGGAAGCGGGAGCTGGGGTCCTGAATCCATCGAAGAGCACGACGATACGGACGCGACCATCGGAACCATCCGAGTGATGAATTTTTGTGGTTTTACAGTTTTAAAGGACCACCTCAGGTGGTCTGACCGCACCCTTAGACGTTAGGGTCCTGGTTAGTCCTGCGGCTCGATCATGCGATACGTTTCGCTAGGCCGTTAACTAAAGGGCCTCGACGGTCGATCTCACCAACCTTGAGCCCAGCCGGCCAATCTGAGGAACAACGGGGCCCTTCAACTCCTGTCTCGTCAGAATCGCGAACTGGACCGCCAAACGCAATTCACCAGCCAGGGCAAAGGCCGACGTCACCGGCGAAAGATCCTATTTGCTCAGTAACCCGTATAAACGATCATTCTTGGATATTACCTAAGATTATCATTAAAAGCTATATAAACCAGTCCTCATAAGTTGTAAGCCATCTCCCTTTCCAACAAGTTTACTGTTAATCTACCGTCAGATAAATCAGATGTGACATCCGGCAGCCCATCCCATGGACTTCGCAGTATTGTACGCCTTTCCGACTGATTGGAGGGGTTAATGTGTCAGAACTTCATTATTTTAAGTTTGAGTTGGATACTTTTACAAAACCATTTAATGCATCACAGCCATACAAGCAGGAACAACCGTTCTACTGACCAAAACAGCTGACAAACTCATTGGAAAATCGGGAATTCATCGACTAGCACAAGGACCGGCCAGACTTGTTCCAGTCTCCCCATACCATTAAGAGCTACACAAGGGACTATGGGAAGGGGTACGGGGTGTGTCTATTTTGGTATCAGAGCAAGACGAGCCAAGCTTGTCGCGTAGCGCGAGAGGAGCGTAGCGCGATCCTGGCGCTGGACAGCAACCGCTTTGACAACAGAGCTGAACAGCACATGCGCGGAGCAGAAGCGGCATTAGTAGCTGTGCGAAGGTAGCAGCCGCGGTGGCAGCTACTCGTAGTAGTTAGGGCAGCGACAGGGCTGCACAACAACGGGCGGTAGCAGCCACCAACAGCTGTAACAGCGAGCAGCAGTCGTAGTGACGGCGAAGAAACAGTAGCAAGTAGTAGCAAGAAGCACCCGAAGCAGCAGCTAGCAGAAGTCACAACATTACGAAGTAGCAGTAGCAGCCTCGACATTGTGCTATAGCAAGGAGCAGCCACAATCAGTAGCTGCGGCATTGCACGTAGTCACGGTGACTGTTGCGCAGCCGTAGCAACGGTTGCAACCGCGCGAGACTGGCCGCAGTAGGGGCGTTATGTAGCAGCGAGCAGCAACGGCCGCCAGCAGCTGCGACATTGCACAGGAACCACAACAATGGCAACTGCAACGTAGCAGCAACGGCAACCCCACTCTCTTGCCAGCGGAGCAGCAAGATCAAGAGCGATGGCGGCAGTAGTGACGGCGCTTTGCCGTCTTACCTGGTTTGGTCTTCCCTTCCCCCTACTGGCTGGGCTCCCCTCTAATCCTGGGTTGGGTGGGGGTGGTTCAAGTACACACTTTTGACGGCCAAAGCCCCTCCCTCATTTCCCACGCCCACAGGGGTGGGGGAAACGCTGCCGAAATGTTTTCGGCAACGTGGGGGGGCTCCATAGAAGATTTCTAGGCTCAAAACAGGCCCTACCAGTTTTCCCACGCCCACTGGGATAGGGGAAACGCTGCCGAAAAATTCTTCGACAGTGGGGGGGGGCTCCATTGGCGATTTTCAGGCTGAAAAAGGCCTCTACATTGAACCCACGCCCACTGGGGTGGGGTAAATGCTACCGAATGTTTCGGCAGCAGGTCTCATCCAATGGATGTGCAAGTGGCAGTGGTATGCGTGTACGACACCCCACTTGTCAGCATGCCGAAGGACCCACCTGTAGGAGTTGGCAGCACCAGCTCTACTATGGATGTTGGCGTTGTTGCCACCGGTGTGATGGGCAGCACGCTGGGAACGACGCAGGAGGGAACATCAGCAGTAGTCGCAACAACAGCAGGAGAGTCAGCAAAAGCTCCTCCACGATGCCATGCACAAGGGCAAAATGACCATCGAGAGTGCAGTTGCCGCCGACGTTAACGTAGCTTTGGGAGCGTTCGACGCTGAGCCATCGAACAATCTCACGAAGTCTGAATCCGACGCCGGTGACGAGGAAGGTATGCTACGTCTGCGCCTCGCACAACTGGAGAAGCAGCGTCAGACCCGCCCGGCGCACAAAACTGCATCGAGTGATGTAGCAGGTCCAAGCAAGACGCTCTGGGCAACCATAGACCTATCCTGATTAGAGGACGAGATGCTCTGCCTGAGCCTTGGAATCAAGGAAGACCCTTTGTCTGCTTCCCTCGAACAAGCTGCCCTGACAGCTTTGCCAATCGCCAAGCCCCCAAAGTGGTTCAAGACAGATCCTCCCGTCTTTCGGCACGAGGAAAATTACGCCATATGGGAGTCACGGTTCCGCATGTGGGAAGTTAGTGAGGGGGTTTACCTGTACTACACGAGTCCGTACCAGACTACAGACCCTCAGCAAAAAACGACTGCCATGCGCACATCCTACAATCTCCTCAAGGCTGTCCCAGAGGATTACACCCTCGACTTCGAAACCTTTCCTTGGTGATCCCCGCACCGGCAGTGGAGCTGACTCACGTGGCGCCTGGAACCTAGCAACCACACTTTTCGAAGGCGCGACCATGGCAACCACATCAGAGCGTATCGCGGTCTTCAACTCCTTGCGTCAGGGTACACATGAAACACCCGCCGACTACTGGCCACGAGCGATGCGGCTGTAGAGGGCCCTTGGGACGAATTGACCGGGTCAACTCATGGCGTTCAACACCATCCGGATTGGTGTTTAGCGTGAGTGCCCAAAAACCTCCGACAACTTCAGTCTCCAGAGTGTTCAGGAGATGGCCAAAAAGGTCTGCTGCTGTCATGGGCCACCAAGCACTTCTTCCACGTAGCAGGTGTGGGAGAAGAAAACAACGTCTGCCGTGGCGCAAGAGCTACAGCGGTCACAGCAGGCCAGGCCACACGCACCATTCCTCCCACCACTCGTCAGTCGTTGCAGCCGACGGCGACAAATGGAGCAGCAACCGGCTCAGCTGCAGCAATTCAAGGGAAGAAGGAATGCAAGAATAGGCGGGGTGGCAAGGATGGCAAGGGATAGGATAGTCCAAAGTCGACCGACAAGCGACAGTGGGAGTGCTACAACTACGGAGGAGCACATCACTACACGGAGTGCAAGCTCCCCAAGATCTGGACAAAGATCGCGCAAGGACTACAGAAGGCGTTCGAGCAGCGTGAGCAAGCCTTCGCGCATTTCACTACAACGACCGACACACCACCCACATCAGTAGCGGACGACGCCATAGCCGATGCCGGCGACCTGTCACCCTTGGAGAAGCAACTCGCGACGCAGGCCCGCGACATCCCTGAACTTCACCAGCTCCTACGACTCACCACTTAGGGAGGTACGAGTGCATTGACTGAGCCGAGGGGTAACACTTTTGGTCCTGTCGAGTCCGTGCCGTGGTGTCGGGATGGTGGTGGTGGGGCACAGTGCGCTGTTGAGTCTGTGGAATCGTTCGTTACACGGGATAGTGCTGGTCTTTTCGCTATCTTCGCCGTAGTGTGCATGGATCATGATGACCTGTCATGGCTTGATGAGTCACAAGCGCGTGTTGCCTTCGCAACTACGCAGTAATCTGCCGAGTAACCCCTGTCTACTGCTTGTACTGTCGGCAGCTGTTCTGTCACCTCGCGAGAGCGTGTGACGGATGCCACCTGGATTCTAGAATCAGGTGCCACCCACCACATGACATGTCGTCGCTGTGATTTTGTTCTGCTTGATCCTGTTGGCTCTCTGTGGCCTGTGCGGACGGCTGCTGGGCATGAAGTGCATGTCCAAGGTGAGGGTGTGGTGCTATTCCATGGGTCGTCAGGGCCAGTTTACATCTCCAACGTGCTGTATGTGCCTGATTTAGAACTCAGCCTACTGTTTGGAAGTGCTTGCACGAGATTGGGTCTCGGTGTCACGTTCACTAGTGAGGATGCCACGGTCTCTATTTGTGCTACCGCTTAAGTAGTCCTCCGTGGCAAGGTAGACGACGACTTGTACCATGTCTCTGACTGTCCCACGTCTTTCTCCATCTCTACCTCCCCCAGCGCACGAGTGTTTGAGAAGGGAATGTTGTCTCCTGAACACCAGCGCCTATTGCACAGGCGCTTGTGCCATGTCCACCTAGATGTCGTCGACCGCCTGATTCACACAAAACCCGCACTCGGCCTTGACGTAGCGTCCTTTGAGGCACCGCCCAGAACCGACTGCTTGCAGTGCGCTCAAGGTAAGATGCACCGTGTCATGTACCCTCTGTCCAACACAAGGGCTCTTCAACCCCTCGAGTTGGTTCACTCTGATCTCCTGGGACCCCTCCCTGTGGAGTTCCAGGAGGACAGAGGTCGATACGTCCTGACAATCACTTATGACTTCACGCGCATGCGCTGGGTTTTCCATTTATGGTTAATCACTCCCAAAACATACACTCTTCATACAGTGTACACGTCAAATGAATGCATCTGAAAGTTTCATGGTTCCTTTGTGGAAGTTATAGCACAATTCAATGCTCAATATTTGTTTATAGTTACAAGAGTGTATTTGTATGCATAAACACATGAACATTCCTGGAAGGATTGAAATTAAATTATTAACACCAAATACAAAACCATGGTTAAGTTTTTAACAGCTCCATTTAGAATTCGGTGAAGAGGACATGCATTTGTACTTAGACTTGAACCGTACTACTACTGAAATAAATGGACACACCTAGTTCTGGACACGAAACTTGGTGGAACTAAAACTCATTCGAACTCACATTCCAGGGTTTTGTGCTCTATGTTTTGTAAATACACTTGTGTAACTTTAAGGATGTGCACCACATACAGTCCAACATGCACTCCCCAAATACACTTTTGGTGTTTGGAGGGAAGGGGTGGGGGATGGGTTTGACGGATATCGAAAGAGCCCCTCCCCCCTCCCCTAAATGTAAAAGTGTATCAGGTCCATGTACTATGCAGTGTATGAGAGGGGTGTATAGAAAATACACAAGTGTATTGCGCTAAGAGATGTTCCGTAGAAATAACATTTGCCAATACACATACTTTTCAGCACTTGCACCACATCCACTCCCAAACACACTCCCCAAATACACATTTGGTGTTGTGGGGATGTGGGGTAGGAGATGGGTTTGACGGATATTGAGAGACCCATCCCCTCCAAAAAAATATTTAAAGTGTATCAGGTCAGTGTATTGGGCAGTGTATTAGAGGGGTGTATAGAAAAATACACATGTGTATTACACTAAGAGATGTTTCGTAGAAATAATGTTTGCGAATACAATTGTGTGTTTTGTAGCACGTGCACCACATACACTTCCAGATACACTACCCCAATACACTTTCAGTGTTTAGGAGGGAGGGGATGGGTTGACAGATATCAAGCGACCCTCTCCCCCTCCCCACCCCTCCAAGAGGTAAAAGTGTATTAGGCCCGTGTATTGGGCAGGGTATGAGAGGGGTGTGTAGGAAAAAACATAAGTGTATTACAAGAAGATATGTTTCATAGAAGTAACCGTTGCAAGTACACTTGTGTATTCTTCAACACTTGCGCCACATACACTCCCACATACACTCCTCCAATACACTTTTGATGTTGAGGGGGAGGGAGGGGGAGATGGGTTTTGATGGATATCGAGAGACCCCCCCCCCCCCGCCGGCCTCATAAGGTGAAAGTGTATCAGGCCAGTGTATTGGACAGTGTATTGGACAGTGTATGTGAGGGGTGTATAGAAAAATACACAAGTGTATTACTCTAAGATATGTATTTTAGACATAACATTTGCGAATACACTTATGTATTTTTCAGCACATGCACCACATGCACTACTAGATACACCCCCCCACATACACTTTTAGTGTTCGGAAGGGGGAGGGGGGGGGGTGGGGGATGGGTTCGACGAATATCGAGCGAATCTCCCCCCTCCTCCTCGAAAAGGTTAAACTGTATCAGGATCGTGTATTGGGCAGTGTATGAGAGTGGTGAATAGGAAAAACACAAGTGTATTGCGCAAAGAGATGTTTTGTATAAATAACATTTACAAATATACTTGTGTGTATTTCAGCACGTGTACCACATACACTCCCACATACACTCCCCCAATACACTTTCAGTGTTGGGAGGGGGGAGGGGGGATGGGGGATGGGTTTGACGGATATCAAGCGATCCTTCCCCCCCTCCCCCAAAAGTTAAAAATGTATCAGGCTAGTGTATTGGGCGGTGTATGAGAGGGTGGTATAGAAAAAAACACAGGTATATTATGGTAAGAGATGTTTTGTAGAAAAAACATTTACGAATACACTTGTGTATTTTTCAGCATGTGCATCACATACACTCCCAAACACACTCCCTCTATACAATTTTGGTGTTTGGGGAGGGAGGGTGGGGGATATGTTCGATGAATACTGAGCGACCCTCCCCCAAAGGTAAAAGTGTATTAGGCCCGTGTATTGGGCAGTGTATGAGAGGGGTGTATAAAAAAAACACAAGCGTCTTACGTTGAGAGATGTTTCATAGAAATAACATCTGCAAATGCACTTGTGTAATTTTTGGCACGTATACCACATACACTCCTACATACACTCCCCTTATACACTTTTGGTGTTGGGGGGGGGATGGGCTTGACGAACATCGAGAGACCCTCCCCCCTCCCCTCCCCCAAAAAATAGAAGTGTATTAGGCTAGTGTATTGGGTAGTGTCTGGGAGGGGTGTACAGAAAAATACACAACTATGTTATGCTAATAGATGTTTCGTAGAAATTACATTTGCGAATACAATTGTGTATTTTTTTAGCAAGTGCACCACATACTCTCCTACGTACCCTCCTCCAATACGCTTTCGGTATTTGGGGAGGGGGGGATCTCTCAACGGGTATCAAGAGATTTTCCCCACTTTACGAATGATATCAATAGCTCCCTCATTTCCGTAGAAACACAATACGTTATGAACGTGTGCAAATGGTTTTACTATCAGAAATTGTGTACTTCAATTATCTTTTTAAATACCTAGAATAGACAAAAAGGACTGGACATCGTTTTCATTGAGTTTGTTTGATTCTTGCTCCATAAAAAATCACATGAAACGTACTTATGTAGCGTACACTCATGTATGCGTAGACACAAGTATGCTTGGATCTATCTAACCTTCTGGGAGACTACAGATGCACGCTTGTGCCATACACATATTACAGAGTGTATAAAAAGGACATGATTAACCATACCTCAGGTTTTCAGTATGCGCTTGAAAAGCGACGCTGCCCTTGTCGTGCGCAAGTGGCCTGTTATGGCGGAACGCCAGTCCGGTCATCGTCTCCCGAACGTTCGCTTTGATAGGGGTGGTGATTTCATGGGGGACCTAGACCGATACTTTGCCGAAGTGGGTGTGTTCCACAACCTCTCCGCCCCCACCACGCCCCAGCAGAATGGCGTGTCTGAGCGATGGAACCGCACCATGGAGGATGCAGTTTGCTCGATGCGGGTGGATAGCGGGATGCCGGATGCATTCGCTTTCGAGGGCATGGCCTACATGACATGGGTCTAGAACCGGATCCCTCACGGTCCCCTCCCCAACACACACACCCCGTACCAACTATGGTACGGGCGTCGTGCCGACCATCGGCTCGCGCGTGTCTGGGGATCTCTTGCCTGTGTCTGGTATACACCAGAACAGCAGGGGTCCAAATTCTCCCCCCGCGGTCGAGTCTGCGTGTTTTTGGGCGTGGCTTCACGCTCCAAGGCTTGGCACTTTTGGGACCTTAGTCGGCGGCGCATTGTCGAGTCTCGAGACGCACTTTTCTTTGAGCACCTCTCTTTTCGTGACCTGCCCGTCGGTGGCACCTCGCAGTCACATTCCCTTGGGTGTGGTGCGGTACCCCGCATAGGGGGGGGTGGGCTGACCGACACTGCTGTTCCGGTCACTCTTGGCGCTACCGGTCCGTCCCACACGCCAGCTGGCTCGCTTGCCACGCTCATCCCGCTTGTGCTGCCCACACCGCCTCTCCCGCCTGTGTCTCCTATTACGTCAGTCCCTCCTCCCTTCTCCGCGCCTTCGTCACCTGCAGAATCCTTGGTGCAATCCAAGTCACCTACACCTACGTCACTGGCAGCGACCCCTGCGTCGTCCATGTCACTACCACTTGCGTCGCCAACGCGACCAGTCTACTCGCAGGTGTTGTCACCCTCCTTCGTCTCCCCAGTCGACAAACCGGTGCCACCTGACACGTCGCAAGTTCTGTCGATGCCAGATGCATGTCCACCCCTTGTGCCAGTTGTGTCGTCTCCAGAGCCCTAAAGACGATGTGAGGGTGGACATCTTTGCCCACGTCCTACTCGTAGTGTGCGCACTGGTGACCTTGGCACCAGGGCCTTAGGGCTCCGCACGCAAGGTCTCACTGAAGTGCACCCAGGCTGTGACACAGGCCTCGCGTTCCTTGCTCACGAGCGACGACTTGCAGTCGACTCCACAGAATCCACCGTCACTGTTGGCCGCTCGTGTGTGGCCTATGCCTTGGCCACGCAAAGTGGAACCACTGCGGCCCCTAACCCCAATGTCATGGGAGTGGCGCCAGATCCTAGCACATTGCTTCAGGCCTTGGCCGGTCCCGATGCGTCCCTCTAGCGCGCAGTCTGCAAGGCTGAGCTGGCAGCCATCGATGAGCATGGGGTTTATGACCTTGTAAACCTGCCGCGCAGACAAAAGGTTGTTCAGGCCAAGTGGGTCTTGCGGAAGAAGCTCAAGCCAGACAACACGGTTTACCGCTACAAAGCGCGACTGACTGTAGAGGGATTTTTTTTGGTGGAGGGAATTGACTTTACCGACACCTTCTCATCGGTTGGGCGCACGACCACGGCCTTGGGCCTGCTGTCCCAGATAGGCCAGCACGACTGGGTACTCCACCAGATGGATGTCAACAACGCGTTTCTGCATGGGAAGCTGGACAAAGAGATCTACATGGCCCGTCCCCCTTGATTCGAGGATAACAGTGGCCGGGTGTGGCGATTGTGGAAGGCACTGTACGGCCTGAAGCAATCACCCAGGTGCTGGAAAAAAGAGATCACCGGCACGCTTCTATGAGTTGGCTATGCCCAGAGCGCAGCAGATCCATCGCTCTTTGTTTCCCAGACTCATGCGCTACTAACCGCCATCCTCGTCTACGTTGACGACCTTCTAATCGCTTTGCTTGATCTGAAGGCCATCAAAGCAGCCAAGGGAGTGCTACATTCGACGTACAAAATGAAAAACCTCGGAGAGGCTGCTATGTTTCTGGGCATGCA
The DNA here is from genome assembly GCA_023375785.1 of Penium margaritaceum. Lineage (NCBI taxonomy): Eukaryota > Viridiplantae > Streptophyta > Zygnematophyceae > Desmidiales > Peniaceae > Penium > Penium margaritaceum. Next base: position 174,720 of record SZWC01002803.1, on the reverse strand, counting down.
GATAGTGTGTGATCGCGCTCGGCGGACACTCCTAGTCCATCAGGAGCGGTATGCTCTCACTCTGGGGGAGTGCTTCGCCGAGCTGCTGAGTGACGTGCGCATGGTATTTCCCCCAATCACCCGTGACGGTCAGGATGCTTTGAAGGTCAGTGATCCAGCAGAGCTGGGGGATCTAGTCAATGTGACCTTGTACTTGCGAGTCATTGGCTCGCTCATGTACCTGGCCATGATGACACGGTCGGACATTGCCTTCACCTTCAACCTGCTCGCACAGTTCTCACATGTGCCACGCGGGCGGGTTTTGGAGGCTGCCGCTCGGTGTGTCCGGTATGTTGTGTCCACCTCTCGAATCGGACTTGACTACCGTGGGCAGGCCTCTGTGGTCCTTGACGGGTACACAGACAGTGACTGGGTGTGGAGCCCACATGGCAAGAGTTGCACCAGCTACATCTTCCTCATTGGAGGAACTGTCGTCTCGTGGCACAGCGGTGAACAAGGCTGCATCGCTTGCAGCACCGCTGAAGCAGAGTATGTAGCTTTGGGTGCTAGCGCAACCGAGAGTGTGTGGTTAGTGCGCTTGTTGCGTGAACTTCGTCAGTCCATGCCCCCTGTTGTACTCCGGTGTGACAACGAAAGCGCAAAGGCCATAACGGAGAAATCTGGTGTGTTTCATGCACGCACGAAGCACATCAACGCCGAGTACCATTACGTCCAAGATCTGGTGGATCGAGGTGAGATACAGGTCGTGTGGGTCGGCACCGACTCACAGCGAGCTGATTTTCTGACAAAGGTTTTAAGTCGTGCGAAGTTTCTTGCGGCAGTACGTTCTGTGGGATTGCACCCTGCCCGTACTATGGATTGACCTCTGCTCTTGAGCTGTGTCTGCTGTCATTCACCATTGTTGTGCTTGTGCCATTGCTTGCATCCGTTCAGTTACGTTAGTGGTCCCGTTTTCCGTGTGGTCATAGGGGAGTGATATTGTTCATACAGCTTACTGTGACCTCTCTGCTCATGTCTATTGCCTTGAAGACTCCTGATGAGGCGGCAGGCATAGATGACTGGGGGAGCAGAAGCGAGCTCGGCGGCTGGCGAACAGCTGTGATCAGCCGCCGGGTGCACTTCCGCTATGGCTGCACCTGCTCATACATTGTCACCGTTAAAGCTGGTCTTGTGGATATTTGTGTTTGACTTGCAGTGGCTCGGTGACCTATGTTAGTCCTACCGGTGAACTTGTGTTACTTCGGACAGGCATAGGTTAGGTCCAAACTCAGATTGTGCGTATGTAGGACACAACGGCAATTGTGCCTTGGTGTTTTTGGTGAGGGCCGACGAGATCCCTCTCGTCGGCCGACGGTTAGGCTCGCTTAACGAGCTCCACCCCATAGGATCTACACTCACTCTCACGTTTTTGACACATGCGTCTCACACACACCTCCATTTGACGTGCCACTTGTTCCAGTCTCCCCACACTATTGAGAGCTACATAAGGTTGTAAGGGAAGGGGTACAGGGTGTGTGTGTTTTCTCAAACCGCGAGGCTCGCCGGCGGGCCCTCGCGACAATCGCCGCCCAAATGCGGACTCCGAGGCCGATGCACATAACACTGCGGGTCCCCACGCTAGAACACCGGTTGAACCCGTGCCTGTTACGCCAAACGGAGAGTAGATGCTGAACATGTAGAAGTTGCGAGCCAACTTCTACATGCTCATGTTGTTTTTGTTTAGCATTGTTTTTGTTTGATTGGGGAATAGAGTTTAGTTTATAAAAATGGAAAACATGCACGGCGCCCCTGACCGGCACAACTACGGGGTATAAAAAGTGACGCCGCCACCAACGGTACATGAACGGTAGGAGTGTGAAGGAAATCAAGAATGTGAGCTAGGTACCGGCAAAGACCGGTTTAACCGAAAACAGAGCAGACAACCCAAGGGCAAAAGGCACTCCCACGCCGTGTAGCAGCGGAAGATCCTCTCCTTCTGGGCGATCATCCGCCGCCGTGCAACGTATGACACTGTAGAAACGGATGGCTGCACTCTGGCTCTGCACACTTGCAATGGAAACTCGCTGATAACTTATTATTCGAGACAATTGAGCAATTCATAATTAGCAGTAAGTGTACTTTGATGATAAGTGTCGAAATGATCGAAAATATGGATACAAGTGTCTAATTACAAATGAGGTAAAGTCGAGGTCATTGGGTCAAGTGTCCAGCGACGCCTGTGGAGTCGCGTCGTGAATGGTTGGATTTGAGAAGGTGCGCAGAGAAGTCGGGGGTCTTTGAGAATGGATGGTGAGGATTCGAGATGCATTTTTATATCCGGATTTGTCTCGATGAGTCGAGAAGTCAACCAAAAGCTCATGACACTTCCGATCATAGGTTTGCGAGAGTGGTTGAAGCTGTCAGAAGGTTTGGGACTATCCACTGAGACGGGGCAGTTGGCCAGTTTTCCGTGGACAGTCGGAGTGAGTACTAAGGTCTTCGTGACGCGGTGGATTGTTTGTGTAATAACATAAATGCCCACTCGGGTAGATTAGGGACTCGTGTACACCTAGCACATAACACTCCCCCCCTCCCTTTAAGCCATGAAGTCCTAGCGCGCGTACAGATGGCTTGGTGACGGCGGTTGTAGCCGTCGATGAGATGATCGACGCCTCGGAGGTTGTCGTAGGGTTCCCAGCTGCTATGCGCGGCGTCGTAGCCGTGCCACTTGATGAGATATTCTGTCATCTTGCCTCGTCATTGGTGGCCGAGGATGTCCTTGATGACGTACTCCATGTCTTTGTCCACTAGGACAGGAGGCGGAGGAGGGACATCTCTGCCAAGGAAGTTCTCTCCCGGGTGTTGGTAGTGCTTGAGCCTGTTGACATGGAACACCAGATGAACTTAAATAGTGTCCAGGAGTTTGAGTCCCACAACCACAGGGGTTTGCATGCGCTCGATCTCAAACGATCCCAACCATCAGGGTTTGAGCTTCAAACAGTCAGATCCACAGAGCTTGATGTTTGCAGAGCTGAGGAGGAATTTTTTGTCAGCGGCAAAGACATCGTCGCTGCAATGTTGGTCAGCTGTTCGCTTCATTGCTGCCTGTGTCTTTGCGAGATTCTGTCGTGTTTCCTCCAAGATGGTGGTAAATTCTCGGCGTTGAACGTCGATGGCGGGAAAGTTGCTGCGACTTTGTAATCCGGCTGGTGTGGCGGGAAGTTTTCCAAACACCACTTCAAATGGAGTTTTACATGTTGCGGTGGGAATTGCCAAATTACATGCGATTTTGCTAGTTAGGAGTTTTTCTACCCAATCTGTCCCATGAGTTTTGCATAGCGTTCGGAGGAGTTGTTCAAGCATCTGATTTTTCCACCCGGTTTGACTGTCGGTTTGAGGATGAAACGTCGTTGAAAGTTGAATTCTGCTATCATGGCTAGTAAATCGGCCATCTCTTTCGCTCGTGATGGTTCTCGGTACACCATGTAGCAACACGATGTTGTTTAGAAATAGCTGCGCTGTTCCCTTGGCGGTGATGATGATTGTTGTCAGGATGAAGTGGGACATTTTGGAAAACCTGTCGATGACTACAAAGATTGCGTCATATCCCTCGGGTGTGACTGGTAATCCTGTGAGGAAGTCCATGGAGAGGTCCGCCCATGGTTCTGTGAGAACAGGGAGCGATTGTGAAAGTTCGGGTGGCCTCATGCAACGGGATTTTTGTCGCTAACATGTGTCGCAGGTTTTGCAGAAGTTGGCCACGTCGGATTGCATCTTGTCCCACCAATTGTTTTTCACTAGCTTCTTTAGTGTCTTCTCCTCTCCAAAGTGTCCACTAGACCGGTGTCCCGGAACTCCTCGAGCAGCATACGGCAAAGTTTGTCGTTCGAGGGAACAACCAATTGGCGAGTGAAGCGCCGTTGCCAACAGGGTGCGTCGAACCAAAATTTGGCTTTATCATACGATGAAACCAAATGGAGTAATATCGAGAATGATTTCAAACCTGTAACTGAGATTCGTGCTTACTTCAAATTATTTCTTTGTTTCCAAAACGAACGAACCGGGTTCTACTTGTAACCTTGAGATCGTTTTTTTCCCCTTTTCCCCTCGTTGCCCCAATTTCTGGCTCGAGCTCGACTTTGAGCATAGCCAAAAAACTGCCCGGGGCCTCAAGTGCAAGCCACCGCCTACGTGTCCTACGTGTCAATGAGAGAGAATTCTCGGAACAGGGCCAGATCCACGTCACATCCGCTCAAGGACGGCGGATGTGACCCCAACTCTGTTTTTTCTTTTGACACACAACACACGAGGGTTGAGGGAATAATTTTTGCGTTTTAAAAATAGAACAAATTATGTGCCCCTGTAACCAAGTACATGAATTTGTACTAAAGAAAAAAATCAATATCAAAATCAAAGATCAGTACGGTATCCGCCGTGCTGGTCGTAGCCTCGTGCGAACAATCGCTCAAGGTATGGGTCTCGCTGTAGATGTAGGGTTGCCACGTCGGCCATTGAATGTGGTCGGCGGCTGAGTGCGTCTGCCATATTGATCTTGCATGGCCGATACTTGATTTCTTAGTGAAACCAAGACTTTAGGAACTCTATCCATTGGGATTGACGTCGGCTGAGATTTGGCTGCGTCTTCTAATGTTTCAACCGGTGGTTATCGGTGCGCACGAGGCATTGGCAACACTCCAAGTAGCATCGTCATGACTTAAATGTGTACGCAACAACCAACATCTCCTTTTCGTGAACCGCGTAGTTGAGTTTTGGTCCTCGTACTTTTTGAGACATGTAGGTGACTGGTTGATGCATGCGTAGCCATGACGTAGTCGACCGTTGGATCAGCTAATCGTAGGGTTGGCGACGAGGTCAGAGCGTTCCGCAAAGCGGTGAACACTTCTTGTCTGCTGTATCCCTACTGCCAATCATTTTCTTCTTTAGTGAGGTCGAAAACAGGTACGGACACTCGGGCGTAGTCACGTACTAATCGCCAGTAGTAATTGCAGAATCAGAGAAAAACCTGAATTTCTAGAACGTTGGTCGCAGTGGCCAATCAGCGACTGCTGCCACTTTTTTTGGATCCATGGTGATTTTTCCGTCGTTGATGACGTGACCCAAAAACTCGATCGGACGACGACTGAAGTCGCATTTTGAGAATTTTCTGAAAAAATCTCTCTTTGTAAAACTTTGAGAACTTTTGGGAGATGTCCATCGTGCTCCTCCAGGGTGCAGCTATTCAGAAAAATGTTGTCAAGGTATACCATGACAAAATTGTCGAGATGTAGATGAAAAATGTTGTTCATTGCCACCATGAATTTTGTCGGGGCATTTGTGAATCCAAACGGCATAACCGTGAACTCAAAGTGCCCGTAGCGAGTTTGGAACGACGTCTTCTTGAATCCGGCGGTTGTCACACGTATGTGGTGATATCCGTTACGTAAGTCGGTTTTGCTTGAACTTTGAGCCCCTTGGAGTTGGTTGAAAAGTTTGTTGGCTCGGGGAAGAGGGTAGCGGTTCTTGATGGTCACGTCGTTGAACACCCGATAATCCACACACATCCGCATCTCGCCAGCTTTCTTCTTTATGAATAGAGTTGGTGCGGTGTATGGTGACCTGGATGGGTGGATGAACCCCTGACCGAGCATCTCGTTGAGCTGCTTTTTCGGCTTGGTTAGCTCGCGATCGTTCATCTTGTAGGCCACTCAGATGAAAGGTCTAATGCCCGGCTTTAGTCCGATACAATGGTCGATGTCTCGCTTAGAAGGTAAGGTTTTCGAGAGTTTGTCAGGCAATAGGTTCACAAACTTCTGGATGAGGGGTGTGAACTCTTTGGGTACCATCACGAAGTTCGTTGAGGCCGATGAGGCTGATGAGGCTGATGAGGTGGATGATGAGTTGGTTACTACCACTTTCGCTTCTTCCATTGGCTTGAGATGTATGAGCCACGCACATGCTCCTCATTGAATACTGTGTTTGGCCATGTTGAGCACTATCGGTTACACCGGTTGTCGCTTTTTGGCGACAAGCGACAACCGGTGGAACTTCCACCTCTGTTGCTTCTGTTGTCGGCCTCCGTCCCACACGCATAAGTTGTCGCTTGGCGCCATCGGTCTCCACGTAGACGTTGCCAATGTTCTAGTCAACCTACGGATTGTGCCGGTGTAGGAAATCTCATCTGAGGATGATTTTGTGATCACTCATTGGTTTAGACCTCCATACCGTTACATCTTGCAAATCTCCCACTTGTAGCCGTAGTGGTTCGCGTAGTCTCCGTATCTAGTCTCCTGTTGATGATTTTTCCTTAAGATACCCGTGGTTCAGTTTGCAAACCCAGCTTGCGGACGATGTCGTTGCTTATGAAGCTGTGTGAAGATCCTCCATCCAATAGCACAGGTACCGTTCTGTGACTTCTGCATCCTTGAGGCTGAACTTTTACCAGTATCGCTGGTTGGTCTTCCTCGTACCCCTCGTCGAACTTTGCAATCTCAGAAACCCTTTGTAGTGATGTAGGACGTTTTGCTGGGCAATCGTTTGGTGCAAATCGCTCCTCACCAACAAGAGTTGTGCTTCTTACTCCTGCCCTTAAACATTTCCTGACTCATTTATTGGTGACCCCCCCCCCCCCCTTTTGGCATGCTTCTTTCTTCAACAATTGCGAGCAATGTGTCCGACTTTTCAGTAGATGTAGGAGGTTTTCATATCTCTCTGGTCAATGGCGTCCACTTCCATTGGAGTTGCCGAGTCTGTCGACTGGTTTTCTTCCATTTCCACGATAACCATGGTTAGGAGGTTGCCAGCCGTAGTATTCTTGGATCTGAGCTTTGTAGTCGCCACTGTCGATCCTTTATGCTGCTGCGATCATTGGCAGTAAGTCCTTCTGGATGCCGAAAAAATGGATTGCTCGCCGGATATCTCGGTTGAGGCCTTTGTTTTAGTGAGAATAGAGTTCATTTGGCATGATGTCTGCTCCAGTAATAATCTTGTGAAATCTCTGCGTGTACTCTGCCACGCTAGACTGCTTACGTAGATGCTACAGCTTGTACCGTGCGTCCGATTTCTCTTTCAGTCATGCAAAGCATGCGAGCAACGCTTGCAGAAATTCATTCCAGTCAGTTGGTGGTGTCAGCGTGTTTTGCCATTGCTGGTTGATCTGCTCCAAGGGTAGAATGCCTGTGGTTGGCGATTGAGACAGGCCCGTGGGTCATCGATGATGTCCTGCCGGTCCCCTGCTGTCATTGCATGGTCTTTGGATTGGACCACCAACTACACGCGGTGGCAAGGAAAAGCACAGCCGCAAGGTCAGTTTTCTTTTGATTGTCGTTGACCCCAGCAACGGTGAAGTACACCTAAAAAATCGTGAGCCACATTCAAACCGTTGGTCCTTTTGACTTTGCAGGATTGGACGTTTCTGGTTGATCCGAATGAGTTTTGAGTTTGCTCGAGAGTTGGGAACCTTCCCCGACGAGCACTACTTCACGCGCGCTTCCATTGCAAAGATCCTCCATTGCAATGTTGAGTTGTTGGAGCAGGTGGGTGTTGATTCCCTCAAGTGCGGAGATCCTATTTGCCAGTTCCTCGCTAATCAGCATCTGACGTCCAGTGCCACCTGTCGTCCCCGTTGTCGTTGTTGAGGTTGTTGGTAGGGACGGCTGGTTCATTGCCGTTGGGTCCGTGACTGGATTGGTCGCCGAAGCCGTAGGGATTGTCCCAGATGCTGCAAAGCCTACCAGGCCAGCATTCACTGTCGCTTCAGGGTTTGCGTGCATCGGCACGTCCTGGTCCTCCATCACCGAAGTCATCGCCAAAGACCCGCTGCTGGTGGTTAGTTGTGCTCGCTCACCTCATGTCGTGGTCGCAAAGTCTGCGAAGTCTTGACGTGCGAGATGCATTGACGGCTTCTGCGAGGTATTCCTTTGGATGGGTGAAGTAGTCAGATGCGTCTCAAACACCAATGCGCTGAGATACCAAGTGTTACACAGAATACAGCGTAGATGGTGAACAGGTAGAAGTTGTGAGGCAAACGTGATTTAGTGTTTCGGAAACTTTAGAATTTTACAATTAGAAGTAACTGTACTTTGATGATAAGTGTCAAAACGATCGATCACATGTATACAAGTGTTTAGTTACAAATGAGGTGTAGTCGAGGTTGTCAAGTTGGGTGTCAAGCGACGTGTGTGGAGTTGTTTTGTGAATGGTTGGATTTGAGAAGGTCCGCCGAGAAGTTGAGGGTCTTCGAGAATCGACAATGAAGGTGTGAGATGCATCTTTATGAGTATGGATTTGTCTTGATGCATCGAGAAGTCAACCGAAAGGTCGTGACAATCGTGATCGTAGGTTTGCGAGAGCAGTCGAAGCTATTGGAAGGTTTGGAAACATCCACTGAGGGCGGGGCAGTTGGCTAGTTTGTCCTCGACCTTCCGAGTGATTATCGCGGTCTTCGCGACACGGTGGGCTGTTTGTGTAACAACACAAATGCCCACTTGAGAAGATTTGGGGCTCGTGTACGACAGGTACGTAATACTGCCCCCGTGTCAATTTATCCTTTCCACACTCGGCACTATTTGGAGGCAAACTTGTCTGATATGATGTCTTGACAAGGCGCCACGACAGACAACGACGGTCAGCACATTTAGGAAATATGTGCACCTGCATAAAAAACTCATAGAAAAAATGGGTAGTTCGACTACGCGGCCCTGGTAAGATGTGAGTATTGATTTAGAAAACTGTTTTAATAGTTGGCCAACCATTGGGCCTTGCCGGCCAATCTGACCAACCAGGGGGGCTTGTCAACCAATCTCGACAACCTCAAGGCCCACTAGCAATGTGCAATAGGTGACAAGCTCAACCTGGAAACATTACTGGTCGACACATGTATTGTTAGAATAGAGCGTAGATGGTGAACATGTAGAAGCTGCAAGGTAAAACACAATTGATGATTTGGGACACCTGAACAATTTATAGTTAGCTGCAAGTGTACTTCGATGATTTGTGTCAAAATGATCAAACAAATACATACAATTGTTGAGTTACAAATGAGGCATAGTCCGGGTCATTGGGTCTATTGTCAAGCAACGTGTGTGGATTCGCCTCATGAGTGGTCGGATTTGAGAAGATCCACCGAGAGATTTGTGGGCTTCAGGGATCAATGGCAAAAATGCAAGATGCATCTTTATGAATCTAGGTATGTCTTGATGTGTCGAGAAGCCATCCGAAAGGCCGTGACACTTTGGTCATGGATCTTTGAAAGTGGTCATAGTTGTTAGAAGAAGCGAGAAGGTTCGTCGGAGGGCGAGGGCAGTTGGCCGAATTTCCCTCAACCGTCAGAGTGGAAAATCAAGGACTCAACGTGCGGGGGGCTATTTGTGTAATGAAAGAAATTCCCACTCAGACGATTAGGGTCTCGTGCACGAGGAGACCTGAGGTGGCTCTGGTCGAGACCTGCACACCTGGTGGGTCATACCTGTGCGCCGTGTAGACGTAGAGCCTTGAACCAGTGTGTGCGTGTCGGGAGCTTGTGACATTTTTTCCGTGCTAAGTTAGGTACCTTGCTCGTCGGTTGAGACCCGGGTACCCAAAGACATGTTTCGGGGTCACAAGGAGACCTGCCTTGCACTTTACGGACATGTTCGGCTTGTTGTGCTGATTGATTTGGTTCAAACCATGTGTAGCTCAAATGCCCACGCAGGAAGTTGTAACTGAGTGAGTGTTTTAGCCTTGGCTGGGCCATGATGGCAGTTTGCGTAAGTTTTACGTGAGTTGCACCAGGCCTAAAAGTTCTTTAGGTGGCCGTGGCTTATTGTTGTAACTCTATATGCATGTGTTTTATGTATGGAAGCAGATTTGACACTCTTTGTGTCCTCTAGCCAATCCCTTGCCGTTTCACATCCAACCTGCGTTGACGTCGCGAGCTGACTGAGTGCTAATGCCAAGTCGGTGTCAAGCATGCTATGAAGCTTCCTATGGATTACATTTCCCAGTACACGCAGAGATGTGGCTCAATGTTGGCGGTAACATTCGTTGATCGACGTCTCGAAGGTTGTCGTAGGGTTCTCAGTTGTTATGCACGGCGTCGTAGCCATGCCACTTGACAAGATAGTCTGTTTTTTTGCCACGTCGTTGATGGACAAGGATGTCCTCTGTGTCCTTGTCCACTTGTACAAGAGGAGGGGGAGGGACATCCCTGCCAGGGAAGTTCTTTCAGGAGTCGCGGTAGTGCTTGAGTCTATTCATATGGAACACCTTATGAACTTGCATAATGTTCAGGATTTTGAGTCACTCAACTATGGGAGTTTGCATGCGCTTGATCTCAAATGGTCCCAACCATCGGGGTTTGAGCTTTGAAGATTCGCCTCCGTGGAGTTTGATGTTGGCCAAGCTAAGGACTTTGTCCCCCGCGGCAAAAACAACACCGTTGCAATGTCAGTCAGCTGCTCGTTTTCCACCATCTGGGATGAAACATGGCAGACACTCACAAAGACACTATGTCTTTGTGAGTGTCTGCCGTGTTTCATCCCAGATGGTGGAAAAGTCGCGGAATTAGACATCAACCGCGGGAATGTTGCTTTGGCTGTGGATTCTTGATGGTGTGGTGGGAAGTGTCCTATACCCCACTTCAAAGAGTTTTACCCATTACGGTGGAGATCGCCGTATTGTAAGCGATTTCAGCGAATTGTATGCAAACCTCATGGGACTGATTTTATGCCCAATCAGTCCGATGAGGTTCGCATAACTTTTGGGGAAGTTGTTTGATCGTCTGATTGGTTCGTTTGGTCTGACCATCGGTTTGAGGATGGAACACCGTTGAAATTTGGATCCGACTACTGCAACAAGTCATTAGTTCGTGCCAGAAATGGCTGGTGAATCAAATGTCATGGTCGCTCGTGATGATTATTGGCATGTCGTGTAGCTGTACGATGTTCTTTAGAAACTACCGTGCTGTCCCTTCAGGGGTGATGGTGGTCGTCGTTGGGATAAACGGAGTCATTTTGGAAAACCTGTCAAAAACTACGAGGATTGAGTTATATCCCTTAGGTGTGACTGGTAATCCCGTGATGAAGTCCATGGAGATGTCTGTCCATGGTTTTGTTAGAATGGGGAGTGGCTAGAGAAGTCTGGGTGGCAGTGTGCAACGAGAGTTCTGCCAATGATACGTGTCACGAGATTTGCAGACGTTGACCACGTCCGATTGCATCTTGTCCCATGAGTAGTGTTTTGCCAGCGTCTTCACCATCTTGTCTTTTCCAAAATGTTCACCTAGACCGGTGTCATGGCACTCTTTGAGCAGAATGTGGCTGAGTTCATCGTTTGGAGGAACGACCACTTGGCGAGTGAATTGTCGCCACCAATAGGGTGTGTCGTACCAGAATTTTGCCTCGTCGTATTTGCCATGTTGGTCGTAGCCTCGTGTGAACAACTGCTTGAGATACGAATCTCATTGCAGCCGTAGCGTTGCTGCCTCAACCATCAGATCTGGTTGGCGGTTGAGCACGTCTGTTGGATTGGTTTTACCTGGATGGTACTCAAAATTGTAGTCAAACCCGGATTCGAGGAACTCCATCCATCAATTTTGACATCGACTGAGGTTCGCCTGCGTCTTCAAGTACTTCAGCGCATGATGGTTGGTGTACACGATGCATCGGCAGCATACAAGATAGCACTGCCATCTCTTAAATGCATGTACAACTGTCAGCTTCCCTTTCTTGTGTACAACGTAGTTGAGTTCCGGCCATCGCAGCTTTTGTGACATGTATGCGACTGGTTTTTCTCCGTTGCCATGGTCTTGTAGGAGGACCACGCCGATGGCTCGATCTGAGACGTCCATAGCTATGACATAGTCGACCATTGGATCAACTAATCACAGGGTTGGCACAAAGGTCAGAGCACCGAGATCAGAGCATTCAGCAAAGCGGTGAAGGCTCCTTTTTTGTTGTCTCTCCACCGCCTCTCATTTTCTTTTTTAGTGAGGTCAGAGAGAGGCACTGACACTGGAGCTTAATCCCATAGGAAGCCCCTGTAGTAATTGTAGAAGCCAAGAAAAACTTGAATGTCTTCAACATGGGTCGAATTCAGAGTGTCTGCTGCCACTTTTTTGGGATCCATGGTGTTCCGTCCACCGTTGATGACGTGACCCAAAAACTCGATCGAATGACGACCGGGATCACACTTCGAGAGTTTTCTAATATTTTTTATTTGTGAAACTTTGAGAACTTTTCAAAGATGTCCATTGTTCTCCTCTGGGATGCAGTTGTACACCAGGATGTCGTCGGGATACACCACTACAAAATCGTCGAGGTATGGGCGGAAAATGTTGTTCATTGCCGCCATGAATGTTTTCGGGGCATTTGTAAGTCCGAACGACATTACCGTAAACTCAAAATGCCTGTAGCGAGTTTGGAATGTTGTTTTGTCAATGGTAGAATCTGCCACGTAAATTTGGTGATAGCCATTGCATCGGTCAATTTTGGTGAAAATATGAGCCCCTTGCATTTAGTCAAAAGGTTCATCAACTTGGGGAAGAGGATAGCGGTTCTTGATCTTAGTTTTGTTCAACACCCGGTAGTCCATGCACATCCGCATTTTTCTTCTTCTCTTTTCCATGAACAATATAAGTGCGGCATACAATAACGTGGATTGGCGGATGAACCCCTGACCAAGCATCTTGTTGGGCTAATTTTTCAGCTTGATTAAATTGTGATCGCTTATCCGATAGGCCCCTCAAACTGTGGGCCGGCTGCCTGGTTTCAGCTCGATGTGATGGTCGATGTCACGTTGAGGTGGGAGGGGTTTTGCGAGTTGGTCGGGGACGATGTCTGCAAACTCTTGGATGAGTGGTGTGAACTCTTCAGGTACCATCGCAAACTTTGTTGATGCCGATTAGGTTGATGAGGCTGATGAGGCCAATGAGAGTAATGAGTCAGCTGTTGCCACTTCCGCTTCCTCCATTGGTTTGAGATGGACGAGCCACACACGATCTCCTCGCCGTATACAATGTTTGGCCACATTGATGGGTATTTGCTGCACACATCATCGCTTTTTGGCTACAACGGCTTCCTTTGCTGCTTCCACCTCTACTGCTTCCACTATCAACTTTTTGCCATGCGCGGAAGTTGTCGCTTGGCACTGTCAATTTATACGTAGACAACACCGCTATTCCAGTCAACCTGTGGATTGTGTTGGTACAGGAAATCTCGTCTGAGAATGATTTTTTGGTTACTCATCGGACAACATCGCTTGACCGTTACATCCTGTAGATCTCCTACTTGTAGTCATAGTGGTTCTCGGAGACTCCATATTTGTAACCTTCTGTCGACATTTTTTCCTTCAAATATCCCTGGTTGGGTCTGCAGACCCAGCTTTTGAACCATGTCATTGCTTACAAAACCATGAGAAGCTCCTCAATCCAATAGTGCCAGTACCATTATGCGACTCTTCCAACCTCAGGGTTGCACTTTTACCACTATCGCCGGTTGGTCGTGCTCGTATCCCTCATTGAACTTTGTGATCTCAGAAATCCTCTACAGTGTCATAGGCCGTTCAGATGGGCGGTCGTTCGACACAGATTGCTTCTCACGGATAATAGTTGTGTCTTTCACTCCTGCCCTTTGCCGTTTTCCAACTCATTTTTCTGTGAGTTCTCCCCTTTTGGCCTGCTTCTTGCTTAGTATTTGCAAGCAATGTGTCCAATTTTTTTTAACTTGTAGTAGATGCGCGTCCCTCTCTCGTCGATAACATCATCTTCCATCGGAGTCAAGGAGTCCCCCGACTGGTTTTTCCTGTTCCCACAATAGCTCTGGTTAGGAGGTTGCCAGCCGTAGGATTCCCGGATCCCAGCATTGTAGTCAACGCTGTTGATCCTTTCCACTATTGTGATCATCCGCGGTATGTCATTTTGATGCCAAAAATGTCAATCGCTCATTGCAGGTCTCGCTTGAGGCTATTGTTGTAGTGAAAACAGAGCTCATTGGGGGTGATATCTACACCAGTGATGATTTTACGGAATCTTCGCGTGTACTCTGCCACGCTAGACTACTGACGGAGACGCTAGAGCTTTTACCAAGTATCAGAGTTCTCATTCAACCATCCAAATTGTGCAAGCATCGCCTGCAAGAACTTGATCCAGTCAGTTGGTGGTGTCAATGCGTCTTGCCATTACGGGTTAATCTCCTCAAAGGGTAGAACACCTGCAGTCTGCAATATGAGATGGGCGCCGTTGGCCGTTGATGAAGCCCTGCCAGTCTCTTGCTAACATTGGATGGCCTTTAGATCAGACCAGAAACTTAGTGCCGTGCCACGTAAACGCGCGGCTACGAGGTCAATCTTTTCTTGATCATCGTTGACCCCAGCAGCCGTGAAGCACGCCTCCTGACCCATCAGCCACATACAAGTTATTGGTCCCTTGGAAGTTTTAGGATCGAATGGTTCGGCAAGGGCCAGCTGAATCTTCGGATTGCTCAAGAGTTGGGTATTTCTCTCGATGAGCACCGCCTCTCGTGTGCTTGCATTGCAAAGTGCCTCCATCGTGACGTTAAGTTGTTGGAGCAGATGGCTGTTGATCCCTTCAAGCCCGGAGATAGGTTTTGCGAGTTCCTCCTTGATCCGCGCCTGTCGTTTGGTGCCACCTATAGAACCTGCTGACGTCGTCAAGGTTGTCAGTCAGGGTGGTTGGTTTACCGCCATCGGATCTATGACCGGACTGGTTGTTGAAGCCCTGAGGGTTGATCCAGCTACCCCATAGCTTGCCACACCTGCGTTTGCTGCCGCTTCAAGGTTTACGTGCATCGGCATGTTCTACTCCTCCATTGCCGAAGTCGTCGCCAAAGACCCGCTGTTGGTTGTTGGGTGCGCTTACCCGCTTCACGTCGAAGTCGTGAAGTCTGCAAAATCTTGACGTGCGAGATGCGCTGATGGCTTGTGTGAGGTAGTCCTCCGGATGGGTAAAGTATTTAGATGCCTCTCCAACAGCGAGGTACTGTAATACCAAGTACAGGTAGAATTTGCGAGGCAGAACACGATTCAGAAGTTGGGACACTTGAGCAATTCATGATGAGCTATTAGTGTATTTCAATGATAAGTGTTTAAATGATCAAACATGTTTATACAAGTGTCGCGTTACGAATGAGGCATAGTCGGGGTCGTTGGATCGATCGTCGAGCGACGCATATGGAGTTGCATCGTGAGTGGTCGGATTTGAGAAGCTCCTCAGAGAAATCAGGGGTCTTCGAGGATCAATGGCGAAGATGCGAGATGCATCTTTATAAATCCAGACATGTCCTGATGCATTGAGAGGTCATCCAAAATGTCGTGACACTTTTTTTGTGGATTCTTGAAAGTGGTCGAAGTTGTCAGAAGATCCGAGAAGGTTCGTCGGAGGGTGAGGGCAGTTGGCTGAATTTTCCTCGACCATCGGAGCAAAAAATCGAGGTCTCCACATGCGGGGGGCTATTTTTGTAATGAAAAAAATGCCTACTTGGAAGATTAGGGTCTCGTGTACGTCTAGTGAAAAACATGTATTGCCTCAATAAAACAGGTACGAAGGATGCACCCACAGTTTTCTCATTTAGTACAATGTATTACTTCAAGAAGTCACAAATGTATACCCGCCGGTCGTGCTTGCAGCCAGTCATGCGAATAACCAAGCCGGTATGAGTGCGGTTATCTTTAGTCCCACCGGCAGCGTGCGGACCCTCTAGTCAGTTGCCGCCCAGACACCAGCTCCGGTACTGATGGATTCTTTGATGCGGGTTCTTGCGTTGGAAAAGGGAAAGAAACCGGGTCCCCGTTTCAATTTACCTTTCAAAAATGGTTTATGGTCGCCGCACACTACCAGTTTCATCCGCAAGGGAATCTCATCAGTGTAGAACACCCAAATTGTTCCACTAAGTAGAATGTAGGTGGTTCACATTGTTCAATATTAAGTTTACTTTGATGACAACTCTTGAGTGCATTGAGCACGCATATACAATGGCAAGCATGAAAATGAGCCATGTGTTGGGTCCTCGGCGCTCGAGCCAAGCAACATGTGTAAGGTTGCACCGTGAGTGGCTGCGTCGAGACCCTTTCCTGAGAATTACGGGGGCTTTGAGAATATCAAGGCGCATCTTTATGAAATTCTAGCGTCGTTGTCAATTCGACCGAACAACATCAGAACATCAACATGGTTTGCAAAACTTCTGTCGACCATTCTGGAACAAAACACCAGAGGTCGGAGCAAGTGGCCAAAATTCCCTCAGCTAAGCAGCAGAAGAATCCTGCAGTCATCGATCGGTGGGCTACAAGTGTGATGAAAGAAATGCCCACACGCAACATTTAGGGACTCGTGTATGTCAGGGACATAACACTTCCCCTTTTAGCCATGACGTCCCGGCGTAAAAGCAGTCGTAGGCTGCTATCAACGATAGTAGTTTTCGATTAGGTGATCGACGTCTCGAAGGTTGTTGTAGGGCTCCGAGCTATTGTGTGCTACATCATAGTTGTGCCACTTGACTAGATATTCCCTATTTTTTCCACTGTGTTGATGTCCGAGGATGTATTTGACCACGTACTCCATATCCTCGTCCACTTGTACAAGTGTTGGTGGTGCAACGTCTCTGCCGAGGAAGCCCATAATGGTGTCGTGGTTGTGCTTGAGCTTGCTCATGTGGAATTCAGGATGAATTGTCATGCTGTCAGGCAGGTGAAGTCAAGCGACGACAGGGATTTGCATTCTCTCAATCTCAAACGGTCCCAACCACTGGGGTTTGAGCTCGTAAAGTCCTGTTCTCAGAGTTTGATGTTCGCTGAGCTGAGGAGGATGCAGTGTCCAGCGTTGAACACATCGTTGCTGTGATGTCGGCCGGCCGCTTGCTTCATAGCCACTTGAGTCTGTGAGGGTATTTCCCTCATACAGACTCAATTGCAGGAATGTTGCTTTGGCTTTGTTATCCAACTGGTGTGGTGGGACTATGGAAGTGGCGGAGTTGTGTGCGAGTTTGGTGGTTTGCAGTTTGGATGTCCAATCAGTGCTATTCGGCTCACGTAAAGTGCGGAGACATTTTTTTAGCATGTGATTGGTTCGCTCTGTTTGTCCATCGTTTTGAGGGTGGAAAGATGCTGATAGCTGGATCCAACTACCGTAACATGTCATAACTTTGTACCGCAAATGGCTAGTGAAGCAACCGTATCTGATGGTGATGATGGTACGTGGCATGTCATCGAGCTGCATGATTTGGTTTAGAAATAGCCGTTTTGTTCCCTTTGTAGTGACGTGGTCGTCGTCGGAATGAAGTGTGACACTTTAGAACATGTGTCCACCACCATGAGGATGGCGTTATACCCTTCAGGATTGGCAGACAATTCTGTCACAAATTCCATGGTGTCATTGATCCATGGTTCTTTCATAGTTGGTAGTGATTGAAGAAGTCCGGACGGCCTCCTAGGACGAGATTTTTGTCTCTCACCGATGTCGCATGTAGATAACACCAATTTTATTTAGCTAGCATCTTGATCATGTTTTCCTTGCCAAAGTGTGTGTTGTGGCATTCCTCCAAGAGCATCCTTTATAGCTCCTCATTCGGTGGGATGAGGACTTGATGAGTGAACTGTTGTTGCCAATAAGGATCGTCAAAGCGAACCTTGGTTTTGTCGTATCCTTCAAACTCCTCGTAATCGTTTGCCAGCAGGCTCGTGAGGTACGAGTCTCGTTCAACGAGTGGCGTGATGATCTCGGCCATTAAATTTGATCACTGACTCAGAGTATCCGCATGATTAGTTTTCCATGTCGGTACTCGATGTCTCGGTTGAAGTTGGACTCGAGGAACTCCATCGATCAATTTTGTCAAAGGCTCACATTTGGTTGAGTATTGCGACACTTTAGCGCATGGTGGTCGGCGCAAATGGCCCATTTTTGGCATTCATAGAAACACCACCAAGTTTTGAATGTGTGTACAACTGAGAGCATTTCTTTCTTGTGTACCACGTAGTAGAGCTTTGGCCCGTGCAATTTTCTCCACATTTACGCGACCAGTTGTTCACCACTACTGTTTTCCTGGAGGAGAACGGCTCCGACGGCTCGAGGTGGCGCACATCAGCCTCAGCAGCTTCGATAGCGTGCAGGGCTACATCAACAAGGCAAAGTCACTTTGCGACCAGCTAACAGTGACTGATGCTCCAGTTTTTAAACCTTTATGACCTTCCTCCTCGACGGGTTGACTGGCAACTGGGATGAAGTGCATAAGGTATTGAAGTTTAGGCATGCAGCAGAGCTGAAAGAGACTTATGTGTGCAAGATGTTACTCACTGAACAACGTGATCATCTCATGGCAAAAAAGAAGAGCATATCTTCTTGAATGCCACTTACAAAAGTGTTGGTGCAGTCGTCAGCTCTACTCAGCCATCATGGAAGGGTCAATCCACGTGGAAGCCAGCCTCATCCTAAATCTCCACAGTATCATGTCCAAGCGTTGAAGAGCACAGCTCCAACATCCACCAGCCTGGGTCGCGACCTATAATCGTGTGCTCATACTGTTGCAAGAAAGGGCATATGGTCAAGGACTGTTGAAAGCGGATGGGAGAGGAGAAACAGGTGAATTCGGGGAGCCAGTCAGGTAGTGAGGGGGAGGAGGGAGTGAGTGATGATGAGGGAGCAGAGGATCAATAGGAAACATTGCAGCAGAAGGTGAAAATTGGAGAGAAAAAGAAGTAGTATGAATTTTCTGGATCTGTCTTTCATCTTTCGGATGCTCAAAATACCAAGCTCTTTTGCTGGACACTGGGTGCAAATCACACGTTATGTTTGACAGATCATCCCTCCAACACTTCGAATGCTGGGGACAAAGCTACCTAAGTGTCGCAAATAGCTGGAATGTGCCCATTAAGGGTAGCGGGAAGATGAAGTTGACGAGGTTCAATGGAGCTGAAGTTAGATTTGGTGATGTTCTTGTAAGTCTCTTAGATCGCTTTCAACCTCTGCTCACTTGGGGATTTGATGAAGTGAGGAGTGCGCATCGTGAGCATCAAGGACCAAATCTCCTTGAAAACTCATAAAGACAAAAGTTTTGCCGAATGTCATCTCCGCTCAAATGGCATGATTCAGCTCCACCTCAAATCAACAGATAAAGAGTACCCAAGGTCTACCTTTGAAGCTGCAAACCGACAAGGAATGCATGACTTCCTTGGAAACCAACAGCTTTTTCATGGGAGCCAATAGGATGGACCCACTTGTGCCAAGGCACCTCAGCCTTCAAGGAAGGCATACATTGGCTACAAAAGGGCACTACCCCTCTTCAGCCAGCCTAAAATTGGTGTGTCTTGTTTTTTGGTGCACAACAAGCTGACATCTGTATGTGCAACAATGGAGGGGAGTAAGAGGAGAGCCTCCGTTTTAAGTGATGCGGTAAAACCTACATCCACACTCTCCGTCCTCCCTCATTCGGTTGCAAGCACGATGAGCAACTCCCATCCCGAGTCTCATTAGGGCAACCACGGCTCACGCCGTCATACCGGTTGCTTCACCAAGCAAAAATTCACCAACCCGGAATTTTGGAGTGACTTACAACTCGTCTCGATGGCCCGCGCAGTAGCTAGTTTTACTTCTGTCGGTGAGCAGAATCTGCAAGCAGAAAATCTGTTGTAAAATAAGCTCATAGAAATAGCAGTGTCCACTGATGAAATAGAATTGTGCATTTGAGTGGAACCCACAGCAAAATCCAGTGGCTGGCATTACACGTGGCCAACAGACAAATCAAAATGGTACAAAAGCTGCATAGCCAACTTGGCAGCAGCCGCGGCAGTAGCTTTTCTTTTTGTTTTGTGCCAGCACAGCTCCGGCATCAGAACAACGTGCAGCATTGAGGAGCTTATGCAGCCTTTCACAGCAAATTGCACAAGCGCAATCGCCGCTCATGTCAGCAACAATGAGTGCACTTGCATGCAAGCAGGCAAGCAAGAAAATGAGCAAGCGAGCAAGCAAGCAAGCAAGTGAGCAAGCTAGCGAGCAAGCAAGCAAGCGATCAAGGAATGGGGCAAGTGAACAAGAGAGGCTGCAAGCCAGCAAACGAGCAGATGAGCTTTGGCGTCGCACGTGATCAAGTCGCTGAGCAGCAAGATGGTCGCAATGCGATGTCTTTCACACTTGCACACAGCACTCTGTGCACTCCAACAGGCTGTTCCGCAAGTTCACTGTGGTTCGCAGCGCCACTGTGGTTTGCAGCGCCACTGTGGTCCCTCTCCGGCCATGTGTGTTAGCAGGTCAAGTGAGAGACGGTCACGGAAATGGTTCACCCTCTATGTGCCCACTCGCTCATGTTGACGTTGCACATTCCCAGCACTGACTTGCGCTGAAACCGGCAAGTCCGCAAAAGGAAAAATGAGTGCTTCTTGCGAAGGCTACATGATTACTACAGCAAGCCAATTGGCACCCAAAGCTAGCACAGATTGCAGGTCAAACAGCAGTTTGCAAAACGGGGTCTCCTCACATGGGATATCTGACGTCGCGCCCCTAATCCAGTAGACCCAACCCCCTCGACCAAGTCTACCAGACAGACTACTCTGTTACAGCGAGACTAGGTCTTTTCTTGTGGACTGACAGGAATAAAGCAGGTATTCCAAGCAACAAGTTACTCTTCAGCGACTGTCATCAGAAGAAGTCATACCTACGTGACTGAGCGTGATAAACTGACCTCTCACAACCCTCCTAAAAACCTTTGTACTGCTCGAACGGCTCCAAACACGGGAGAAGGCCCAAGAACGATTTTTCTGAACCTCAGACAGGTCGCGCCAACTCAGTAGCAGCTGGAAGAGGCTAGGCATGAGAAAACTGATTTTGAGGCTCATGCTGAACCTCTTGGTCTAGTTTCATCAGAGGAATTGCATCTTCATGAGACAACCAATTGTTTTTTGGAACGACCCAAAATTGACCCGGCATCTTTCTTTTGCTTTAACTTGCCCGAAGAAAGTCCAACAATGCCTAAATTTGGCTCCACACTGGTCCTGGCAGCCAAAAGCTCCAAAAATGAGGAGAATTATTTTCTCTTTTCTCTTGAAGCCAATATTGACTTCTTTCTCCCTCAATCTCAAACTGAGAGCATGGCGCAGCTCCAAATTCTTGACGAAGATGTTTTGGAAGCCGCTCAAGGAACTTTTTGGAGATCTACGACAGTGAAAATGATTCATTGCACCAGCGCACCAATTGAGGGGGAGTGTCGGAGTGTGCAATTACTACGCTTCTCCTATGCTCCAGAACGGTGAAGTTGGTGCAGCAATCCGCAGACCATACAAGGAGTCCCTGATATGTTTTTTCAACATTGTGAGGTTCAAATCTGCTGGGAATTCTCCTCAACAATTGCAAGATTTTTTCCTGGCATCCATGCTCTTGGCGAGTAAATGGCCTGGATTGTACATAGTGTATAGGCATGCGCACAAGGTAGTGCATGCCCTTAATCTAATCCTAGGAAGATGGGGAGATACATACTGCACAGTGTTGCATAGGCACACAGAGCACGATTACTTAATCCTGTCTAGCTTACATGCACCCAAGGATGGAGAGCCACATCCACTGCATCATTCCCAACATGCACGAGGATCTCCAAATCTAAATCAACATGTTCTTCTCCGCAAAGGAGGTCAACTTTCCTGGACGAGCCCTGGCACACCTCAATCTCTCTCTCTCTCTCTCTCTCTCTCTCTCTC
>SZWC01002803.1:131026-144623 GCA_023375785.1 Penium margaritaceum | reverse complement strand
ATATATATATATATATATATATATATATATATAGAGAGAGAGAGAGAGAGAGAGAGAGAGAGAGAGAGAGAGAGAGAGAGAGAGAGAAAACTAGGAAACTTCCTTTCTCTTTCCTTATCTATTGGATTGTAGGGCCTCCAAAGTAGATAAGAAACACTTAGACTAACCTTCCACTTTATGCTTGGTATTTGTATTTTAAGCCTCTCCATTGGTGGACATGTAGCTGGTGGAGAAGACATCGGTTGTGTTACATCGAGTGGAACTTGGATGGTTCATACAGATGAGGTACGGAGAAGAAGACCATGTGAGCAATTGGGACTTTTTTATAACTCGTACTTTGATGAAAAATGTCATACATTTCAAGCGTATATGTACAATAGCAAGAAAAAAAGTGAGGCATTTTTTTGGTGTTGGATGCTTGAGTTTAGCAACACATGCAACGTCGCGTTGTACGTGGTTGCTTTGAGAATGTGTGCCGATAATTCAGGGAGTTTCAAGAGTATTGAGGCACGTCTATATGAATTTCCCGTGCCATCAAGACGTTAAGAGAATGGTACCAAAATTTTATCAAAGTCTACAGCAGTTCTCTTGACCATTCTAGAAATTGGTGGAATGTGCTGGAACCTTCAATAATGGAACACTGGAGGTCGGTGCAACATGTCCTCAGCCGATCAGCATAAATATTCCGAGGCCAACACAAAATGGGCCAGAAATGCAATGACAGAAATACCCAGTGCGGATTTGGGAAACTCGTGTACATTGGGGATGCAACACGTCCACCACTTCCTTTCTTTCGCGACATCTCAGCGCGGTGGCAGACATATGCTGGTGATGTATGTAGTAGTCATCGCTCAGATGATGGACATTGCGGAGTTTTTCATAGGGCTCTGAGTTGCTTTGCGCGGCATCGTAGCCATGCCACTTGACAAGACACTAGGGCAAATTGCCAAGGCTTTGGTGTCCAAGGATATCCTTGATCACATAGTCTACGTCTCTGTCCACTTGAATGGGAGAAACAACTTGGCGAGGGAATCTCTTGCAGGGGTCCTGGTAATGCTTGAGCTTGCTTGCGTGGAAAACTGGATGAACCGCCATCGTTTCTAATAGGAAAAGTCAAGCAACAACTGAGATTTGCATTTTCTTGATCTCAAACGGTCCCAACCATCAGAGTTTTGTAAAGTCTTCTCCACATTGTTTTGCATTCTCCAAGCTTGGTAGGATACAATCGTGACAGCTGAAGATGCTGTCATTTTTATGTTGGTCTATTGCTCCCTTCATTGCTGCCTATGTCTTTGCGAGGGTGTGCCGTGTTTTTTTTTTTTTTTTCCAAACGTTGGAGAAGTCGTGACAGTGGACGTGAACCGCGGAAATGTTGTTTTGGCTCTATAAACCTGCCGGTGTGGTGGGAAGATTGCCATACATCACCTTGGTCGGAATTTTATCCGTTGAAGTGGAAGTCACCGAGTTGTGTGTGAGTTTGACGGTCGGTACCTTTGCCGTCCAATCAGTTGAATGGGGCTCACACAAAGTGTGGAGAATCTATTGTATCATCTTATTAATCCGCTTGATTCTTCCTTTCTGATGGCAATCCGAGTTTATGGTAGAGATGGAAGCAGGATGGTGGATGCGGATTCTCCCACTTGAGATCTCATCTTCTGATCATGTGTGAATTTGACAAGTACCTTCCAGTGTTTCAGTTTGACCAGGTCAAAATCATTGACCAAAGGTACTGCAAATGCAATTGTATTCATGGATTTAAGAAAAATTCCTTCACTCACGAGTTTATGCATAGTGGCCGGTGTCACCACCACAAAACATGTCTGATCATGCATCTCATCCGGAGATGCAAGGTTTGGTGGACAATGACGATCAACAACCATAGAAAGATGTTCAACGAGAGGAGAGAAAACAACAGAGAAAAATGAACACGTAAAAACTTCCAAGTGTTGTACAACTTTATCTAAAAACAGGAGTCCACACTCGTGATCCACTATTACCCCTGAGTAGTCCCCACTAGCGTCACTCAGTGGTGGGGAAAACCTGCACCGCAACCTTTTCCATTTCCATGATTATAGTCTTGGCCATGACACGACCTTGTCCGCCACTGGCAGCCTGGGGACAGCCCGCGAGGACGTGCCCTGGCTGGAGGCAATTCTGGTAGAGGCCTTCAAGGAAGGTTTTGTCACGCTACTTACACACCTCTTGCGTCCCGCAGTTATCACAACCGCGTTTGTGGTTGGACATCTTGTGTCTGCCAATCTTCTTGAGTAGGGGGTTTGTAGGCAACTCTTCCTTAGATCCACCTTGTTGTCTGGCTATCCCTCCAATCCCTATAGTTTCCATGGGCATTTCATGGCCTTGTTGTGCAAGTGTCTTTGGCCGTGCATCCGAGTAATGCTTCATGTCTGCCGAATACAATTCACTCATGTAGTCACACAGCATTCTCTAGCTTCTCTAAGCCTGTCCCATTGCTGTTGTGGTGGTCTTCTCTTTCATATTCTCACTAGTAAGACCATCACACAAGTAATCCATGAGCAAGCACTCCGGGTACTTGAAGAAATGGGTCCCATCGTCATCATTGAAGCTTTTGGTTTCCTCCACGAGTGTGGTGAACTCGCTCAAATAGGACTCGAGCCAGTGACTCAGCTGCTTGAATTCTTTTATCTTGTGGAAGGCATGTTGTGCATCCTCGTGCTAGGAGTACTTCTTACACATGGTAGTACAGCAGGCCTCCCACGGCATGGGCTGCCACTCCAGGTGTGGCCGCTGCACACCCCACTCCTTGACTATGTACTTGAGGAGTTTCTCTTAAATTTGTGTGGTGACATTGTGGCCTCATTGTCGCCTCATTGTCATGACATTGTCGCCTCATTGGCCTCATTTTCGTGACATTGCCGCCTCATTGTCGTGACATTGTCACCTCATTGGCCGAGTGGAGCCATGTGGACACATGGAATGTGCTCCATGCACTTTAGCATGTCAATCAGTTTTACGTCCTTCCAAACAATCTCCACAATGTAGCAAAAGGGCGTGTTCATCACGTGCCCCAAAATTGTGGAGGCAAGCAACTCCTCACTGCCACCAGCGGTGGCATTAGCACCTCCGGCACTCAGCAACCAGTGCTGCAGCTCATTCTATGTAATGCCTCGTTAAGGTTGTTGCATTGACAGGTTACCTCATGAGCAGCCAGAAGTTGTAGCTGGCGATCACGGTGGACCTCCGTGATGTTTTGCCTGAAGTGGGCTTGTAGGCTGGAAAACACAAACTTCAATTCTGATATTGTGAAAGCCTCATAGGTAGCCTAAAGGGCCTCATACTATCTTTGCACCTTTATCCACTTAAGGAGGGTACCGTTTGCATTCACACCTCCGAGGAGTCCTATCTTCTGGAGGAATCTGTCATCTGTGATGGCGCTCGAGTGGGCGTGGGTATGTCCCATTGCAGCCACATTGTAAGACGGAGGATCCGTCCCCATTCATCTGGGTGGTGTTGCACCTCCACCATTGGTGCTGATCGTTAGTCACCCCACCGTCTCGACGACTGCTTCAACAAGCTTTCAATAATCAGGATGAGTTGCATTCACTGTGAAATCATCCTGCTCTTGCTTGCAATAACTTCCCACATAGCTGCTTTTGGAACCTTCACTTTGGTCAACAGCCTCACTACTGCCGGCAACCTCGCTGTTGTCGTCAGATTCTTGCAAATCGGCAAGTACCTTGCACCTCTCAGGAAATCGGCTTGAGTTTGCCACACAAAAATGGTGATGATCGCAATCCTCGTTACCTTTACTATCGTCAACTTTGTGCTCTTTGTCAGGGTCCATGTTTAGGTGGTCCGCCTCGAGCATATCCTCCGTCACGTGGGAGTCACCCACGTGTATGTTGACGTGCTCCCTAAGCACTGTTTTGACTTCCGCATGTGTGTTGGTGTTGCCAAGTTTATCACGGATTTCGTTCAATGGTACGTTTTCTATTGCTTTGGCCACCATGCTCTTGGTGGCGGCTCCCAAATTTTTGAGTTAGCCGAGGGCGTATGATGAAGCTATCAGCACCTTGCCCTTATTGGTCTTGGACGGTCCGGCACTTGCCATTCCTTCATGTGTGAAGTTAGCATGTGAAGACCCTCTTGTAAGGATCACGCCACAACCTTGAAGAGGTGTCACCTTTTTCTGTCTTCGTTTTTTCTTTCATGATCAGTGAGGCCACAAGAAAAACATTCTTTTTTTTTACCTGTGCTACCGTGGACGAGACAATCACACATTAGAATTCTAGCTTTCCTAGGCCGATGCAGCCGTCTATCACGTGATACAAAACATTATTCTCTACGTGGCCACATTCAGCACAAACATGTGGATTCTTTAGCTGAATTCCAAAGCCACAACTCACGAAAGTCCGTTGCCTATTGAGCCTAGGAAAACAGAAACAAAGACAAAGAGTAATGGAAGTTTAAGAAGGTTGAGCACTGCTCAAAGAGAAGAAGAGGAGACGGGGAAAAACTCTAGTCTAGAGTTTGCAATCCTTCACACTCCTCCCACACCCCTCCTGTCTTCTCTTTTGCCTTCTGGCCGTCCTTGACCTCCTCTTGACTTCTCTTGACCTGCATTGTGCATCTCCCTCTGTATCCATGGCGATTGGGAGGTTTTCAAGAAATCCGAAGGTGTCACTTTCATTCCCTTTTGTGTACTCTCAGGATGTGAATGTCCAGGTCTTAGAGAAGAGCCTAGCCCCAGTTTTTGGTTGAAGGAGGAAGGGGGAATCTTGAAAAGAGGAGAAATGGTAGTTTGAGAGTAAATCCTCTCCACGCTGTCCCATGAAAAATCGGGGAGTCTCTTACTGGAAAGGAGAATCTAGGAGAAACTGGAGAGATCAAAAGAACTATTCAAGAGCTTTCTAACACGCTTTACTGTGCTTGAAATGCTAGTTTCAAGCCCTTACCTACCTGTCATGTTTCTGCTACTGCTTGCGGCATTTCATCCATATCGTACCTGCCTGGATTGTCACAGACTTAGTCATTTTCCTGCTTTGAAAGCCAGTGTAACGGACGTGTCTCTAGCTCCTATATGGAAGTCGTCATCTGAGTTCGCATAATGGCATCCAAAGCTCACTATAAGGGTTTTTCCCTCCGCATCACTCTGGGGGAAAACGCTATCAATGACCCATGCAGAAGGACTGGAATGTTTTGAATCCCCAGAGACCTATTTCTGATCTTACCATTATCATTTCTCATTGTTTTGAGTCTCAAGCAAGGAGGAGTACCATCCTAAAATCGTGATTTTGTTTAGTTTGTACTAAACGAACTCAAGTTTTTGTTTTCATTTGACGTTGTAAAAATGTCGCGTGCAAGGCAAAGTCTAGCGATTTTGCACCGGCACTTCAATTCTATTCTCTCTCTCTCTCTCTCTCTCTCTCTCTCCCTCTCTCTCTCTCTCTCTCTCTCTCTCTCTCTTTCTCTCTCTCTCTCTCTCTCCCTCTCTCTCTCTCTCTCTCTCTCTCTCTCTCTCTATCTCTCTCTCACCTATTCCTCATCCTCACTCGCTCTTGCTATCAAGGAGGAAAAGCGAGGAAGAGGGCATGAGGCCATGAGCCCCATCCATGGGATCCTCATGGCCTCTCACTGGTCAATCGAGCCACCAGCTTGAATGACGGCTGGTGGATGGCCAGCAGGTGGCCTGGCGGTAACCTTACTGGCCACCAGCCATCCAGCCGGCCGGCCACCAACCGGCTGGCAGCCAGCGATTGGCTGGCCACCGGCCAGCCCTCGCTTTAGCAAAGAGTGGTTGTGAACCACCCCCTTGCTTTAGCAAGGTGGGAGGGCCAAACTGGCCCTCCCGTCACAACACATTCCCATTGAGCCTTTTCATGCATATGATAGAAGCACATATGACTATACAATGTCAAGGAAAGTTAATGGGTGCTCTGACTTGCATTCTCGCCAATATGCAGGTGGAAGAATCCTTTTTGAGTGGATAATTTGTACGTCTGTGGACTTTAATATACACACCAAGTACAAGGATGGTGAT
Organism: Penium margaritaceum; assembly: GCA_023375785.1. NCBI lineage: Eukaryota > Viridiplantae > Streptophyta > Zygnematophyceae > Desmidiales > Peniaceae > Penium > Penium margaritaceum. The sequence goes on along the minus strand of SZWC01002803.1, from coordinate 138,604 downwards.
TATTGGTGAGTGGTATCGATGATTGGCAAGTGTACATAACGACTTACACTAGCTTGGTTCACAACTAGATTTTTTTTACAATACTTGAGTTAATTGATCCCTTTGATGTGGTCTTAGGGAATCCATGGTTTTTCAGCCACAAAGCACTCATGTGTTTTGACACAAAATTCTACAAACATGTACTTGGAGAAGAATCATCACCTCGTCCCAAATTCCCAGATTTGACGACCAGAAGCTCAAGCCCTGTCAAGATTCATGGCACTCTGTTACCTATTGAGCAAACCGCCTCTGGCAGAAAATCAGCAAACCCAGAAGGCTCCCAAAGTTTTTTACACCTTCTTCTTTTGCAGGCATGTGTCATGTATCCCAAACTCAATCAGGCATACACTTCCTCTTCATGAGTACTAATGCCTTAGAATTACATCTCACGAAGATCATAATTGGTCAATACACAAGAGAGCATCAAGAAAGGGTTAATTAATCAGCAGCAAGACAAGTCCTTTTATAGCTATCTGTCCAGTAATAGAACTGAAGAGAAATTTCATGAGAAGTGGCCCGCCCCTGCCACACCACTAATAGACTTGCATTGTGGGATTGACCCATAAGCATCCTTGTGCCAAGGTGACAGATCGACCATGTAGCTTCCAAGAAGCTATGGAATATCTTTCTTGGAAGCTTCCATAACTAGGATGTGCACATGCACATCTTAGTCATGCACAACTAAGATGGGCCCAGGATCAAGGTCATGACCTCTCACTTATCCAAATCGCCAAAATAGCCACGTTAACCATTGACCCACATGGTGTAGTCACAGGTCATATCTCACATGATTCGGAGCATAGTTGAGTTATCCTACAACGGATCCAGGGGTCATACCTCCACAAGGGGTGGAGCATTCTTGACCCGTCATACAACACTGAACAAGGGGCAAAAACATTCAACAAATATCTCCCTTGCATCTTGCCCTAGTTGCCGTCATCATTCTTCATCACTCGAGCTTACCTTGCCAATACCTTGCCTGTCTGCATGGTGAAGATCCTTGTCCAGTAGCCTTGTGAGAATATCAGCCCAGTTCAGCTTGGTACCGAAATACTTGAGCTCCATTCTTCAATTGTAGACCAAGTCCCAAGGATAGTGGTAGTAGATCTCGATGTGCTTTGTACGCCTGGACATGACTGGGTTGTTGGACATGTCAATGTCCAAGACAACAGTTGTCGTTGCATGTGGTTTCTTCATTTCAGATAGTAAGCTTTGTAGCCACTGCATCTCTTTACACACCTCAGCCAAGGAGATGTATTGAGCTTCAGCTGTTGACAAAGAGACACATTCCTGCTTGTGACTCGCCCAACTGACAGCACCTCCATTCAGCATAGACGCGAATCCGGAGGTGGATTTTTTGTCGTCAATATTGCCTCCCCAATCAGCATCGGTGTAGCAAATGAGACGGAGAGACGCAGATCCAGCAATGCCTCCAAAATGGAGCCCTACATGTTGTGCCCCCTTAAGGTAGCGCACGATGCGCTTCACAGCCTGCCACTGCGGTGGACCAAGATTAGCCATAAACCGGCTCACCTGCCGAACAGCATGGGCTATATATGGCCGGGTGGCGACCATGGCATACATCAGACTGCCCACTGCAAACGATATGGGATTCCCAGCACATCACTTTTCTCCGCTTCGTTGGATGGGGACATGGAGGTGGAGAGCTTGCACTTGGAGCTCATGGGTGTGCTGGAAGGCTTGCAATCTGCCATGTCGTATCAGTTGAGGATGGAGTCGATGTATTTCATCTGGTTCATGCTCATGGTACCTGTTTCTCTATCACGCTTGATGGCAATTCCAAGGTAGAATTCAAGATAACCCATGTCCTTCATCTCGAATCTGCTACTCAGCTACCCCTTGAGATCATCTAGCAACCCTGTTGAAGACGATCATAGAGTTGGTAATCAACATACAAGTCAATCAACATAGTCCCTTCGTTGCTCTCATGATGGGATTGTTGTCGTATTGTATGAAGGAATCCTACGCCATGAATGCATCCATCCCCTGGTACCAAGGTCTTGGCGCTTGTTTTAGCCCATAGAGCGCCTCTACCAATCTGCACACCTTGCCCTCGGGAGCATCAACCCCCTCTAGAACCTCCATCAACACCTCCTTGTCAAGTTTTTCTGTAAAAAAAGACTTTCTTTACATCCATCTAGTGGACTTCCATACTCGTGGCCGTAAAAATGGCAAGCATTCACCGGATGGAGGAAAAAATCACAACAAGAACAAAGTTCTCATCGTACAATGTGCCAGGCTGTTGACAGAACCCCTTTGCTACCAACTGTGCTTTGTACTTGTCTATCTTGCCATCTTGCTTCCTTTTCACTTTCAGCACCCACTTCGACCCCACAACGTGAGCCTGGGCAGATTGATCTACTAGCCCTCATGTCTCATTCTCCTCAACGGAGCTGATTCTACTACAAATAGCTTCATCCCAGTCAGGTTTGTCAGGCGGAGTGAGTGTCTCTATGAAAGATGTTGGCTCTGCTTGAACCAAGAACAAATAGGTGAATCCTTTCCATTCACCCCTATCTGTATTGAAGTGTTCCCGAGGTATTTTGAGACGTGAACTGCTCCTTGGACCTGTGGGCTATTGCTGTTGATGTGGAGGTTGGAGGTCTACTTCATCGTTGATGATGGGAGAGGCATCCTCCTCATGGTCCGGAGGATCAGATTCGTCGGACTCGGAGTCTGAATCCTTTGAATCGTCTTATTAGCTCCTCTCTCTGTTGGAGCACCCCACCCATGCCATTGTTCTAGTGCTTCATCTCCCTCCTCAAGGAGAGTGAGTTACTCTCCCTGTTTTTTGGTGTTCTTGAGTTCAAGAAGCTCTCCCTTACTTACAGACATTTTGTGGAAATCCACGTACTTGATGCGGATGACCTTCTTGGATCCTTGGTCCCACAGTCAATAAGATCTGTGGGCTGTTTCATAGCCGATGAAAGCACGCTTTGTGCTCTTACATCAAGCTTTCCAGGGCCCTCACCGACCTGGACCTTGGCAAAGTTGGTGAAACCGAACACCTTGAGATAGGAGATATATGGCTTCCTACCTGACCATGCTTCTTGAGGGGTCTTCAGCTGCTGCGTGTGCTTCTTCTTGCCTCCCCTTTACAGAGCTATTGCGGGTGTGAGGTTCACAAGATAGGTAGTCATACGTGCTGCTTCAGCCCAGAACCAAGGAGGCAGCTTGGCGTCAAAGAGCATGCACCTTGTCATGCCCAGGAGGCTCTGCTTCATCCTCTTTGCTATGACTTTGCTTTGATGTGAGTAGAGGGTAGTTTTTTGGTGTTCAATGTCCCGTGTCTTCAGCCACTCACTGCAGGCTTCAAACTCTCCCCCATTGTTTGTTTTGAATACCTTCACCTTCTTTCCACTCTGTCGCTCAACCATAGCGACAAAGACTTGCAGATTTTCCTTCACCTCACTTTTCTTTCTGAAGAAGTACATCAAGCTCTTGAGACTGTTGTCATTAATTCATGTGAAGAAACATCTGCTTATTATGCAAAAGGGGCTACACACATCAAAGTGAATGAGGTCAAGGGGTGTGAGGACACACATACCATTTCACTAAAAGGGTTTCCTCTTAACCTTGCCCTGAGGGAATGGCTCAAACAAGATCTCCGCTCCTTCCGTATCATCACCTAGGTCTATCCCATGCATTAGCTCCTGCATTCCCTTGAGCACCAACGTGCGATGAGCCACGTGCCCAAAGTGCCTGTGCCAGAGGTTCTAAGAGCATGTGTGCTCCCTGGAGGGAACAGCCCCCAGAGCTACATTTGCTTCTGGTTATGTTGCCGAATCTTCCACTGCCACTGCTTCCACTGCTCCAACATTTCCTTCGTCCTTTCACTGTACGTCGCTGATCTCCTGACCATCACTCTCAGCCAAAAGTTCAGACCTTGATTTTGTCATCTTGGTCTGCAAGGATTATAGGCCATCAACTTGAGGGACCTGTGCAACAACCATCTGGGCAGAGTAGGATATGTTGATGTCGTTGGTAGGGACTGTCACTGCGTCCTACTCTGTGAGGACCACTGTCATGCCGTGGTCATTTGTCTTAGAGACGGAGAGCACGTTGGCTATGAAGGAGGGCAAGTAGAATACCCCCTCTAGCTTGAGGTCAGAGTCCACATCGTTGACACCCACGGTGACCAGCTTATCACCAATCCCCTCAACTGCCTCAACCTTGCCGTTGGTGACTCTAAATTTCTTGTTGCATGGAGAAAAAGAGATTAATTCTCTCTTCTTGTAAGTGATGTTCTCGTTTGTCCATGAATCAAGGCTGTAAGCTCCAGGCCTGAGTATCGCCCTCCCTTTGTTGGAGGCCCAATCAGCCATCAAGCTTATAGGATCATTCCCACCATTTCCACCTCTCAATTCATCCCCGTCTCCACCCTCCTGCCGTGCACTCCCGAGCCTAGTGTCTAGCCTTGCCAGAGTTATAGTAGTTTCCAATGCACTTTGGACCCCTTCCAACATTGCTACTGCTTTTGTTTCCCTTACATCTAGAGGAGGATGTATTGTGGAGGTCGCCACTGCTCCATGAGGCAAAGGTTGCCATCTTTTATTCACTACTGCTACGTCGCATGGCTTCATTCCACACATACTCCGAGATGGTGGTGTAGGAAACTTGGTCTTCAGACCACCCTCCAATCACTGTCATCATGGGACCCCAGCTCTCCGGCAGCGTCATCAGAAAAATTGTGGCCTGAATATCATATTTGAGGTCCCACCCTATGCCGGTGGCTTGTTGCAAGAGAGTCTCAAACTTCTGCATAAAGGTGGAGACGTCATCCCTTTCACCAAGCCTCATGATGATGAGGTTCTGTAGAATGAAGAGACTGTTGGCAAGTGAGGAGGACTGAAACGCCTTGCCTAGTTTGGCGTGCGCTGTGGCTGCCACTGTATAACTGCTGGTGTATGAAAGGACCGAGGTTTCTATGGAGGACACAAGAATGGCGAGAGTGTTCTTGTTGAGCTTGACCCATGCCACAAGGTCATCACCCTCCTCCTTTGGTGCTCGGATATTTCAGCCAAAACATCCTAGAAATTCTCTATCATCCATGATGATTTCAAATTGCCACTTCCAGAGCACAAACCCCTCTCCATCAAACTTAAGGGTGGAGAATGATTCCATGGTTGCCCAGTCCCTGCCATCCCTACACCTACAACTACTATAGCTCTAGCACCTAATTTTGATGCTGATATACCTGTGTTTGAGGCCACTGTAGGCTATTGGTGAGAAGAGGCCACTGTCTGCTACTTTCACGTTGGCCGTTGCCAGAAGATGTAGGCTGATATAGGCTGGAATAGCCTGGTATCAGCTTCCAAAGTGGAAAGGTGTAGGTGTGTTGTATTTTGTTCCTGGTGATATTGATCTACAAACAGAGAGGTTGGATGAGAGCGAAGGCGCTTTCAATACTTGCGGTTGCTTGCGTGAAACTTCTCTAACCATTGCGTGGGCCCATAACCCTTTGTTAGCTATTAAGCTAGCCACCTCTTGTAGAAAATCCACAAAACCAAAAAGCTCACAAAGGTGTTTACACCTTCTTCCTTTACAGGTATGTGTTATGGACCCCAAACTTAATCAGGCATACACTTCACCTTCAAAAGCAGTAGCGCCTAAGAATCATATCTCAAGAAGAGCTCAAGTTTTCAATAGATAAGAGAGCATCAAGCAAGGGTTAAATAATCAGCATGCAAGACAAGTCCTTTCGGAGCTGTCTGTCCAGTACTAGAACTCAAAAGCACATTCCTGAGAAGTGGCCTGACCCTGCCACATCACCAATAGACTTGCGTTGTGGGCTTGACACATAAGTATCCTAGTGCCAGGATGACATATCGACCATGTAGCTTCTAAGAAGCTACAGACTTCCTTCCTTGGAAGCTTCCTTAACAACCAAGATGGGCATAGGGCCTGGATCGAACTCATAACCTCTCACTTAGCCAAATCAACAAAATGGACAAGTTAATCATTCACACAAATGGTAAACTCATAGGTCATATCTCACATGAGACAGAGCATAGTTGAGTCACCCTACAACGGATCCAGGGGTCATACCTCCACAAGGGGCAGAGCATTCCTGATCCGTCATACAACACTGAACAAGGGACAAACATATTCAACACACTCAAAGTAAAGAGTCGTCGATGCTTACTTCCAATCCTCAAGAAACTAGATGATCAATAAGAGATTGATGTGCCAGTAGGAGTGGAAGAAATCCTTAACGCATTCTCTGATGTATTTGAGTTCCCGTCAGACAGGTTTCCACCCATGCACCCATTTGGACACACAATCCCATTAGAGCTCGGGACAGAATTCCCTTCTGGATCATTCTATCATTTGATTCCAACAGAACTACAAGAAGCAGAAACATGAATGAAACAATTTCCCTCAAAGGAGTTTGATGAATTCAAGTTCATCACCTTTTAGTGCCCCAATACTTTTTGTGAGCAAAAATGATTGAGGCTAGTGAATGTGCGTTAACTATCGTTAGTGAACAAACTCACAATGAAAACCAATATCCACTTCCAGACATCGAGTGTTTTTTTTATCAACTCCAAGGCATGAAGGTCTTCACATCTCAAACTTCAGATGAATACATACATACACATATAAATATATATATATATGTATGTATATGTATATATATGTATATATATCTTGGATTATTGAAGAGTGCATACAAAAAGTAACATGCAGGACCCATCTCAGACATTACCAGTTCTGATTCCTTTGTTTTCAACCTACGAACACGCCTGTAACACTTTAATCAGTGATTAAAAACATATTTTCATACCACCTTGGCAATTCTATGTCTGGATGACATCCTGGTCTTTTCCAAGAATCACGAGGAATATGAGAAATTCTTACAAACAGTGCTCAAAATCCTTCGAACCAATTGTTACCTGGCAGATAAATTTAAGTGCAAGTTTGGTTTGCCGGAATTGGAGTATCTTGGCTATATCACCAGCGACAAAGGGATCCGAGTGAACCCTCACAAGGTATAAGTTGTCAAGCCGTGGCCTCAACCTAGGAAGATGGGCCAACTACACTCCTGTGGTATTGTGAATAACTATAGATGGCTTTTCAGAGACTACTCCACCTTGGTAAGTCCTCTCACTACATTGACTAGGAAGGCAAGTATATGGTGTTATTTCAAATGAGTGCACCAAAGCATTTGAGACCATGTACTGAATGTTGGTATCTAGACTAGTAATGACACTCCTTGACCCAAGAAAACCTTGTGAATGATGATATGATGCATCAGTCAGAGAGGTAGGAGCCGTGCTTATGCATGATGATCACGTGTTGTCAATGAGAGCCGTAAGCTCTTCAATGCAGAGATCACGTCGACAACTGGGGATCAGGAGCTCTTGAATCTGGTACATAAAATCAAGGCATGACATTGTTACCTTGAGGGGGAAGAAGAGCACATCACTGTGGTCACTAACCACAACCCTCTCATTTACGTATAGACACAACCAAACCTCTCCACAAGACAGGCATGCTGGAGTAAATGCGTGTGAT
>SZWC01002803.1:115700-129633 GCA_023375785.1 Penium margaritaceum | reverse complement strand
TATGATGCATCAGTCAGAGAGGTAGGAGCCGTGCTTATGCATGATGATCACGTGTTGTCAATGAGAGCCGTAAGCTCTTCAATGCAGAGATCACGTCGACAACTGGGGATCAGGAGCTCTTGAATCTGGTACATAAAATCAAGGCATGACATTGTTACCTTGAGGGGGAAGAAGAGCACATCACTGTGGTCACTAACCACAACCCTCTCATTTACGTATAGACACAACCAAACCTCTCCACAAGACAGGCATGCTGGAGTAAATGCGTGTGATCATTCACAGTTACCTCGAAGTACAAACCTGGCCAAGCCAACGTGGCTGACCCTCTAAGTTCGAACCCGTGTGACTTGGCTCTTATGGCGGATAACAAGGACGTTACCAACCGTTTACTTGATACACTTGCGGTCAAAGACCCAAATGGAAGAAAACCTTCCCGGCCCACCCCCACGACCATTGATCGACATAAATCTGTCCAAGAACCATATGCAAATGAGCTTCATCATGGACCCTTGCTTTTTTGGAACCAGACACCTTGAACGCCATGACATTGTTTAGGTGGAAAAAACCAATCAACGTGATGATTGTATGGTTTTCCCAAATGTAGAAACTTTTAGTGAACACATCATGCTTTGGTTTCAGATTCCTCATTTGTCCAGGAACGTGGGACTAAAGAAGAGAGTTCAAGTCCTTGTTGAGCACTACTGGTGGCCTGGTTGGAGACGGACATACAAAGTTTCTACATGATATGTGAACTATGCTTGCAGATATTGAGCTCCAAAAAGGTGCCTGGTGGGTTCTTCCAACCTTCACAACTACCAGCCAATCCATGGAAGTGGATATCCATGAATTTCATCATGGGACTACAAGAGACCAAGAAAGGTCATCATGTCATCCTGATCTGGTAGGTTGAGAAAACACAATGGCCCATTTTGTGCCCACAAAAACCGAGGTTACGTCTGAAGAAACAGCCTATGTGTCCCACAAAGGTGTACTCTAGTACCATAGATTACCCCTCCAAACATGTTTGACGGAGGTTCACACTTCGTCAGCCAGTTTGGGCTTGTCTTGCAAGAACAGTTTGGAACGTGAAGCAGGATCCTCAACATTTCATCTTAAAAACTTTGTATGTATGTTGATCCAATGACAGAAGATTGGGACAAATACTTGGAGCTAGCTGAGTTTCTCATGAACAACGTGGTAAATGAGTCTACCAGATTTAACCCATTCTTCCACCACCACAATTGGCGTCCGATGGTACCCATCTCCATAATGAAGTGCAGGGACGGCAATAATCAGGTATCCTTTGTTCAGGCCTTTGTCAAGGACATGGATACCCTACATGCTAGTTGGTAGCGCAGAAAAGCCTATACTGACCAGAGACATTGTGATTTCCTATCTTCTATTAGAGATCGTGTGCCACTGAGCACACAAAACCTTCAGCTTCAAATCCCAGATGCGCAAACATGTTGTCGAAATAGCTATGACCCTTCACAGTGACCCATAAAATTGGAATGGTGGCCTATCACTTGGCCCATCCACTGAGGATATGGATCCATGACAACTCTCATGTGAGTCTTCTTGAGCCCTATACAACACATGGTTCTGTTCAACCACCTCCTAATTTCCATTCCATAGAAGGTCAGTGTGAGGTGTGCCACATCCTCCAACACTATGAACATAGTCATCATGCATGGGTCATTAATGAATTTTCATCCACAGGTCTGGTTATGGATCTGACTGCAACACTTGGGAGCCAGAGTTGTGAGTGCCATATGCAGCAATCCTCAAGTATAGGGTGGAGCTTGTTGCCTGTAAAACCCAGCTTGCCCCTGGGAGTACCATCCTAACAGGAAGGAAAGCTAAAAGACTCCGCCATGTTTTTTGTCTGTGAAATCTGAACAGCCTCCAAACCTCATTTCGCCAAAAGATAATGGTATTTCTTCCACAGACTAGCGATATCATGAAGAAGCAGAAGGGTTGCACCTACCCTGTCGTTTCACAAGAGCTGACACCGAACCAAGATAGTTCATACCTAAAGGGGGAGGAATGTAACAAGACGGTAATGTTAGCAGTAAACCATAAACATAGCTCCAGAAAGCCTGTCACAATCATTAGGAAACTGATGTGCACTTACCACAGGCTGGCTGACCTCTTCCAAGACCAGATCTAAGAGTGAAAAAACAGTGCCGTCCTCTCATAATGAGCATATTGAAAAATTTACAATGTAATGTATTCTAAGGAAACATCCACTCTTGTTAACAAACACAGAATAAAAATGATGAAAGCAGTAATAACAAGCGTAAACTTCAAACAATGCAATGACATAGATTCAAAAGACGTGGCGAGCAATGACTACTCCGGGTAAGGAGGTGTCCCTCCGACGAGAGCAAAGATCATTCAATTCTTCTCAAACGTTAAAGGGGTTTTTTTTTTTTTTTTTTTCCTCTCTTCCTGAGATCTTCCAAGCCTTTGGATTCTAAGTTTCAAAGTTCCACTTTATACACCTAACTCAACAAGTCCCATTGGTTTGAAATGAGATGCTGTTTGGCAGAATGCCAAATGTGAGTATCTTAGGGGAAAGCTGGAGCAATACGTGTTTGTGTTTTGTACTTTAGAGGACGTCACTTCCTGTTTTCCTTACCATGGTTGAAACTACTATGATAACCAACATGACCACTCTGGTGGAATGGGAAATATGAAACTCAAAAGGTCATTTTATTTGTTTGGCCATGTTTTGGCATTCCCTTTGTAAAGTAGCCGTGACTTGGTATCTTCATCCATACTGGACATAACTTGTCATTACTCATCAATTGTGACCACTGTCAAGGCGGCCAGTAGATTTCCCTCTAGACTAATAGATATTCCTATACACTGCTGGATCAACTTACAACGTTACCCTAAATGACAGCCGACTAGGAAAGTCTTGCAGGCCATTGTTGTCTCTGCAAACATGGCCATCTATGGGCGTACGGAATTGATCAGTGTTTCATAGGATTTCACCAACAAATAGTTGCAAAAAGAAGCATGTTGGAAGATTACGGCCACATCTCGATAGCCAGGCCTTGCGGAAGCAATCTGCCAAACAAAGAGCATTAGTGGGAGAAAAAAACCATGTACACCTTGCCACAGAAAGCATGCCTGATCCCCCCCNCCCCCCACATTGGAAAATTAAGCCCAATTTTCTCCTACCGTGGAACGATGAACCCCATCCGCCCTTGCCTCCGAGCAACAAGCCTTATCCGCCCCTACCTTGGAACAATAAGCCTCGTTCATTGATGCCTCTGGATTATAAGTCCCATCCATTTCTTGCACCTGTCGACCTCTCCTTTTTGTTTTCTCCAACAAAAGGGTGGTGTGGTAATATTTCTAGTTCTTGAAAGGTTTTACTGTCTGTTTCATCCATGCACACGTCACGTGTTTACGCGTGTCAAACATGAATGTCAAACGCATAAAAAGGCTTGATGAAGACTCATGAAAGTTGTAAAGTCTGACGGTGTTATCATAAGGTGCAAACGGGGGTATGTACTTCTTGTCTATGTTTTGATGACGTTTTTTTCTTGGTTGCATGCCAGCAAATCAATAGGGGGATGGGCCTGTTGTACAAAAGTTTGATTATACTTTCTTTTACAAACACAGCTGTGACATTTAGGGTCTACAAGCTGGTTGCAAAAAATGCGGTGGCACGCATACATGCTGCCTAGCCTAACAGGTTGCCAGGCTAGCTCAGTTGACATTGACAGGCCAATCAGATTGCACCCCCTGAATGCTTCGAAAGTTGGCACTTTGATGATTGCTATGCCTGGCTGTCATGAGCGACGTCATCCACATGTGGCGGTAAGTGTTTTTTTCCCCTGCCGGTCATCGAGGACATGCTCAAGGCAAGAGGTTGCATGCTTTGGGATACATTGCTATGGACATTGTCTAGACCTCTCCTTGATTTCATGTTTTCAGGTTTGTCTGGAAATTCAACTCGATGTGCCGCATCCAACGACAGTGGCTCAGCACTGAGTACTGGGTCTTCGGACTGATTCTCTCTTCATTCACGCTGTGGCAGCAGCCACCCAGCATGCCTCTTCTGCAACAACTTCCTGCATGATGACGGTATGGTTCTCTGAGTACAAGACAAGTGGGGTAAGTCTGATTGGGGGTGTAGATGATGTGTTTAATATACTAGCAATACATCCACTTTTTCAGATGGCTAGTGAACTTCATGTGTGGAGGCTGGCCACGAGAATATCTCTTGAAAAGAACGCACCACCTCCTAGCCTCAATCCTACACCGCGTGAGTACCCTAATAAGCCACCACCAGCGATCCATTAGACGCATTTGATTATGTCATGTTTTGGTTGGAGGGGGACTAGAACAATGACTGGTTTGAGAGGAGGTTAACCGAGTAGGACTTTCTTCCACAAGACCACCCCCCTGATGACCCATCTCGTGCTCTGGCCTTGCCAGACATCCTGGAAGCCGGCCCAGTTCAGTATAGCATGGGGTGCCGTCACGTCCAGTCCCTCCCTGATTGATACCCCGGTAGTTTACTTCTTGGTTTGGTGGACAGAGTTATCTTCTCTTTAAATATCCGCATGTTATTGATGTGGCTTGTGTTGTCTCGAGCAGGCAAATGGGACAACAAACCATGTCACACTCCCAAGAAGAGATGGAGAAGGAACCAACGGATGACATGGTTTTTCAAACCATGGATGCCGCTTGCGTGCTTGTTGAAGGCTACGCGGTTAACAAACGTTTCATCTTGAAGTAGATCCACAGCAAGCCTAAGTGTATTCATGTCACCTACTCTGATGCCAAGACCAATGGCTGCTCTTTGCACGTGTTACAAGCAAGTTTGGGCATGTCACGGTATCCCACTACTCCGATGGACATCACTGTGTGCCTAGCATCGGGCACGAGAACCCAACGCGCCAGAAGCATTGGGTGGCACGCAAAATCTCTAAGGCGCTGCAGCGTGCCAGGTTCTCCATGAAATTACAGGAATCAACGTACCAAAAAACACGATGTACTGTGCCAAGTCCTGGCCTAAGAGAAATTGATGGCCGAGAATTCTGACATGTGGAGCCTTTTTCTGGACGAGGTGCATGCATGGATTGGTTGCATGATTTTTCACTACACTCCGCAGGTATTTAACATATGTTTTGACATGTTGCTATCAACTCCTTGTAGCTGTTGCATGTGGACCTGGGTACACACACTGTGGCTTGCAAGGATAAGAACAGTGCCAACCTGTGGGTGTCTGCGGCTCATGGAGCCACGAGCATTAGGTATAAACACAGTTGGCAAATTCTGACCATGGATGGAATTTTTTTGAACGGATACAAGAAAGTGCTCCTGTTAGCTCAGTTCTTTAATGTAAATGACCGTGTTGTTCCCATGGCCTGGGTCCTGGTACCTACGAAGCAAGTAATGGCTTGGAAATTTTTCTGTTCTCATCTTGCACTTGCACATCCCACTGCTGGTCAAGCTGGTTCATGCATCATCACTGACAGGTAGAAGGGTCTGGAGAAGGTAGTGCAATGGTACCTGCCACCACGCACAATTTCTGTGCCTTTCACATAAGAGAGAATGTGTGTACCAGCTGTAGCAAAAATTCAGCTCACTGGGCCTAGAATTGAGCACATTTCCTCAATGTGGGGCAGTGGGAGAAGGCGACGTCTCACCTACGGCAAGTAAGTGTTGCCTCCTATGCATATATCTTTGGGAGGGAGGGAGAGGATGGGGTGGTTTCAGGGGGTGTGCCACTTGGAAACTGGACCCAGATCCACTGCCCTTTGGACAGAGGAAGACATACAATATCTAGCATTGTGGATAGTTTGAACTCTCGCATCTCAACACACCGCGGTTGCACTCCTACTACTGCTTCATGTCTATCTACCCCTTTGTTTGGCTACTGTTTTGTACACATTGTTGTCAGGCAGCTGTAGCAAAGGACGTGGGGGCGCCAGCACGGGTGTACCGCCTCCTTCAATGCCTTGGGGTGGAACGCTAGTACACTATCACAAAGGAGGGACCAGGCACTTCCAAGGTAACTAGGCCGACGAAAAAAACAAGGCAAGTTTCGCGGTTGGAGAAGCCTTGCAATTGTGGGCAGTGGAAGAAGTATGGAACTCCATGTCAACATGCCTATGCGTTTCTCTTGTGTGAGCAACAGAAGGCAAATGACCTTGTGGATCCTGGCCTCATCCGCATGGCTTTCCGGTGAGATACGCCAACCCCATGCCTTCACCTGTTGTTCAGAATATCAGACCAATTGAACCGGCGTGCCTATAGCCTGGACCACAACGTGGTAAGGGGCATCCCTGCAATTCACACAAGGAAAGAGAGACTTGGCGGAAAAAAATCTTCATCCTTCTACATTGTGGACAGAAGGGTCACACAAAGACATGTTTCCCGAACCCTCCAGCACTTTGCCTGGCACGGGCAGCAGCCCAGTTTGATGGTGGTCTAGTAGCTTCTGCACAGCATGCTACAGCTACACTGGAAGCACGTGCAAGTGTTTCTCTGGGTGGAGATCCAACACTTGCTAGATATGGTGTAGATGACATGGAGTACATCCCCAAGAGGCTACTTTGGGACGTCTCAGATGATGAAGATGATAGATTTGAGAGTGATGAATCTGGTGTGTACTCCCCTCCTTCTCATGATGTTGGTGAGGCTGTTAGGAGTACATGTTCTACAATGCTGAGCACTGTCAGCCATGGGAGAGGCTGTGTCCCGTCTCTGATCTTGTTCACTTCCTTTGCGGTTTGGGACAATATTTTTTCAAAGGATACACGTATCCCACCTTTAGTGTATACATGTTTCAATGAATAACTAAGTCTACTTATCATCTGCAGTGTAAAGTACTTGTACACTAACCAATATACAAAGAAATCTTTACCATGCCTATTTTTCACAATCTACAAATATGTTTTGTTATTCCTGGTGCTTCAATTCATCCTCCATTGCATGGTATGAGTGCCTTTATGGTAACATATAGTGGCTCAGATCAGTTGCGGATTCATCCATGGATAATGTTGTTCTTCCAAAGATGTACATTCAATTACATAAATTATGATTCCCTGTCATACATAGAAGCAAGAATTTATTTCATTTTATGTACATTCAGTAACATAGAGTTTGAGGGGAAATGAAATAAAGTAAGTGCTCTTCACTATACTTTGAGCACATTGTATGGACACAAAGCACAGTGAATGATTCTGACCATTAGCTTGGTGAAGATATCAGAGGAGAAAGTGTACAAGATAGGCATAATTTATGAATGCAATAACACATTATGAATGAACTGCTTGGTAGTGTGTTCATATTTCCAAAAAAATGTTTGATATGCCCACGGAATATCAGTTTCAAGTGTACATTACATCTGCTTTAGTACATAATGTACACATGGGGGAGGGTAGTTGGTGTTTCATTGTGTACGAATTCATCATGTAATACCTGTTATTTGGTTTTTTTTGTGTGCAGAAAAGTATGTACTAATGTGACCACGACTTTGGGTAAACGGAAGACAGTAGTAGAAGTGACGTAAACAAGGCATGACCACAATAGCCTACTCCATGTAGCTCATGGTCATCATCCTCAAAGTTGAATTCTGTGACCACGTAAATGGCCACACTGAGATCCATGAATCCCAATCTGATGGGAAGTAGAGCGGGCGAGCATGGGGTGCCCGTTTTCCCAAGAGCCAACAAATGGTGCATGGGTCATTGGATGGATTTGCATTGATCATGTGCCATTTGTGCTTGATCTTGGCCCACTTGGCCATGATAACCCTATGTCTACATGTTACTTTCTTTGTGCCTTTAGCTGTGCAGTGCATATAGATCTTATGGCCGGTGGTGATCCCCGTTGATCGCCGAGACACGCGCCTGCCCATCTCCACCTCGGAAGAATCATCCATCTATCTCACATGTCCCACCGGCCATCGACCCATGCTTGCTATCTGCCCTCTAATGACCTGTTCATGTCTTTGTTACTTCAGTTACACAACATATCTTTCCATTTAGGAGACCTAGATAGGACCTCAAGTTGCATATGTCGTAGGACTAAAACAGGTGTGTCAAAACAGTGACCTCGCCTGTTTTGGCAAAGGACTTCGCGGGCAGGCCCACAAAGTTTTCAGGGCGAGGGGTTGTTTTTTCCTCGCAGCCCATCGAGTTCCAGTGAACCTTGCTCACCGGCCAACAGGTGAGCCTCGAGTAGCGAGGCTCACCTGTAACAAGGCTGCACCTTCTTACCAAAGCAATTATAGCAATTTTCTGGCCCCTGTGACCTAGGGTTTGCCATATTGTCCTCAAACAGCCATCAAACTTAGCCTCGTTTGTTGCATGTAAATTAAATTCAGATTGACATGGTATCAGCACTCCATCACAGACCTGAAGGAGACAACAGGCACCCAGAGGAGCTGAAAACATGGACGGCCACCTAAAGGGCAGAAGTTCAGCATGGGGTGACGCGCACTACAGAGGCCTCTGGACCTTTCCAGGACGACGGATTGCCATGGAGCAGGCGTACAGGCTCTAGGAAACCTGAACGCCCATTTAGGCCTTGAACCGATGCTCTGATTTTGATTCTGATTCTATGTGTCGGGGGCGGGGGCGGGCCAACGAAGTCGTCTGCGAGAGCCCGCAACCGTTGCCAAAACCGCCAGAGGGAGTGGCGAAAAGAAACCAAGAATCAAATGAGACCCGCCGATTGCTTCTGTTTTGGAGGTGATTTTTTCCTATGTGGCATCGTTCCCACAATCTGGGTAACGTCCTATCGGCGGAAATAACTAGAATCAGACGAAATGCCTATGATGTTGATTCTAACAAAAACGTGATTTCAGATTTTTTTTAGGAAATCCGGAGCAGCATCCACGGTCGAAACGGCGCTCTCTTCTTGCCGGCGGCACAAGAATAATTGCTGGCTTTGGATGAGCCACTGGGTGTGCAAGTCGACGCACCCTTGCGTCGCGCAGCAAGCATCGACCTTCTCCCGAAGAATCGGGGAATTGTCAACTCCCCGATTGAGTGGACAATATGGACAATATCGGACAGCATGACGCGCGAGTTTAACGGAGTCCTACTTGATGTTCCGCTGATTCCAACCACTTCCCTCCTACTTGAAGAATCATAGAAGAATCTGATTTTGAGAGGGAAATGTATGGAACCCTAGAATCAAAATCAAAATCATGACGTCGGTTCAAGGCCTTAGGGCCACTCTCCCGACTCGAGGGTGGAAGAAACGGCTAAACAGCCTCCAAGGACCACCTCGAAGTGTGAGATCGTGATTTTGAGGTGGGCAGTGCGTCCGTGGTGGCTGGGGTTGTCCTCCAAGACTCACAACAGGTACTCGAGGCTTCCCCAAAACTGCGCCCGAATTCGGCCCGGCAAATTGCTGCCAAGTTTTTCTGAGCTCAAACAGTCATGTCACATGGCCTTCAGTACAAGTAGAGGACTTTATTGACCTAACTGAAAGTGAGAATGTGATCCACGGGCACCATGAGTGAAGTGGATGGAAACAAAAAAGGACAGCGGGACCCCTCACCGCCTACCTCAGACATACCGGCAGTGACCCTCACTGCCACCACGATGGCAGAGCTTGGATTGGGACAGAGGAAACTCTTCCCTCCCTAGCTAGGAACCAGATGTTTTCTTGCTTGGAGCGATATCTTTCTGCTTTGGGCAGCGGAACACAGCCTGGAAGTGTTCTATCTTTGTCCACCGCCCAATGATGCAAACAATCTCTCACTGCTGTGTTCATTCAACGCCCTCACACGTGCATTCCCCAACTCACAGGTATATGCTCTACACCATTTCTTATTTGGCGGTCGAGGTGAAGACCCATCTGATCCAGGTAGTGGGGCACCTCATCCCCAATATGCATGGCATCATCTCTCCAAACGCCAAGAGGAAGAGGGCATGACCCTCATCGTGACCCAAAGAGATTGCCTCTTAAACCTATATCGCAAGCCTGGAGCTCCTATCGCAGAGTTTTGGGATGAAACCATAGATATTCGTCATTGGCCGCTGGGCCTGGGAGCTTCATGCTCAGTGCTCGAGTGGCTGGAAATGGTACTACTCCACATTGGTGAGCAGTTTAAGGAGTTCCACCGAGACCTTCTTCATCATCACCTGGTTGCCGAGATCGGATCCATTAATCTCATACCCGTATTTGATGAGCTGAGGAACTATGAAGACATCCTGGGGGAATTATGTGGCATGACCTCTCCAAAAACGGCAGCATGTGCACATCAGAGCTCCTCCACTGTAGCAGCTGCCTCAGCACACATCACCTTTGCTCAGAATGACGGGAGGAATGGTGCAAGCCGCACCTCTCATGTTGGCGGCAGAAGCGGAAGGGGACGGGTTCGCGGTAGTGGCCGTAGTCGTGCTACACAATGGTGCAGCTATTGCAACCAGACCGGACAAATCTGGTGGAGGTGCCCCTCTCTTCAGCATCATATGATGGAGAGGCAACAGCAATAACACTAGCAGCAGGATCATCCGTTGCTGCAGCAACAGTTCATAGTGCAGCTGCATCAGCCCATGGGAGGTTACGTCCCACCTGGACAGGGTCCCCTTCATCCTACAGCAGCAGTTACCTTTGTTCAACCACCGCAGTAGCCCACAAAGCAGCAGATACCAGCACCACCAGGCTACTACAATTCACAAGTCAGTTACATGCCGCCGTTTTGAGAAATACGGCCACAAAGGGCTTTGTGGCCGTATTTCTCTTGGTTAAAGGTGAACTAAATATCAGGGAGGGAACTAGACTGTCATGTCTGCACTCGGGCAAGAGCAAAGATGTCCGCTCTTTTATGCTCAGGGTATGTTGTTGGCTGACGGGCCCTTGCATGCTGACATGCTCTAGAAAATGACACTGTTCCCTACAATCTCATCCAGCTGCCCTCAACGCATACCATGACCAAGGCAGACTCCAAACTCACAGACCTCATACACCAAAAGCTGGAACATATTAATACCAAACTGATCACTGATTTAATGAAGCATCAACCTGCACATGGAATCGGTTCAGACGCCTGTCCTCACAGTCTAAAAGAAACTGCATGTCTCATTTTTCAGGAGGTTAAGGCATACCGACAGAGCTTTCCTCTGTCACAATACAACAGCAAAGCACCCCTTAAATTAGTGCATGCTAACTTGAAAGGACGAATGCCAGTTCCTTCAGTCCAATATGCATCGCTGGTTCCGCTTGGCATTCTTACTCAAAACAAAAGAATAAACTTAACGAGCCATGTAGGAATGGATCCCTCTGGCTGAGCAACAGACCGGCTGCCCCTTACACATTCTCCAACCTGATCACAGAGGAAAAGTCTTAGGACAACTGGAAACATATATGAAGGTAAAAGGAATTGTACATCAAATCACAGCACCATACACACCACATCAAAATGGAGAAGCTGAGAGGTGGCACAGAATACTGGGAGATACTCTTTGCACCTTGCTAGCTGAATCTGGCCTGTCCTTTGGGTTCTGGAAGGAAGCAGTCAAATACATCAGATGGGTATGGAATTGGGTCCTTCAGGTTTCTCTACCCAAGTCCACCACCCCATGGGGAAGGTGGTTCAAGCAGAAGGTAGATCTTTGGCCTGTACGAGTTCGGGGAATGATGGCATGTGTATGGTTGACTGAACCACAAAGTGTTAGCTACTGAGATAGCCACCTCTGGCAGAGAAGCCGCCAAACCAACAAAAACTCACAAAGGTTTTTACACCTTCTTCCTTTGTTGACATGTGTCATGCACCCCAAGCTTATTCAAGCATACACTTCACCTTCAAGAGTACTAACGCCTTAGCATTACATCTCAAGAAGAGCTCAAGTCGTCAATACGCAAGAGAGCATCAAGCAAGGGTGAACTGATCTGCATGCAAGAAAAGTCCTCTAATAGCTGTCTGTCCAGTCCTAGAACTCAAAAGCACGTGGTCTGACCCAGCCACATCACCACTAGGCTTGTGCTGTTGGCTTGACACATAAGCATCCTAGTGTCAAGGTGAAAAACTAACCATGTAACTTCCAAGAAACTACGGAATTTCTTTCTTGGAAGTTTCCATAACTACCAAGATATGAATGGGGATAGGATTGAACTTTGACCTCTCACTCGGCCACATCAACAAAATGGTCAAATAAACCTCTCATCCACATGGTGTGCTCACAGGTCATATCTCAGAGCATGGTTGATTCACACTGCAACGGATCCAGGGGTCATACCTCCATAAGAGGCAGAGAATACCTGATCCATCCTTCAACAG
The DNA here is from genome assembly GCA_023375785.1 of Penium margaritaceum. Taxonomy (NCBI): domain Eukaryota; kingdom Viridiplantae; phylum Streptophyta; class Zygnematophyceae; order Desmidiales; family Peniaceae; genus Penium; species Penium margaritaceum. The sequence continues at coordinate 117,368 of SZWC01002803.1, read as the reverse complement.
TGAACAAGGGGCAAAAACATTCAACACAAAGTGGACACAAACCAAATTCTGGAGGAAGGTGGTGAGTCTTTGTTGGAGTTTCACATGCCTCAAAGGCATGGAAGTTCTGGAACCCCATGCATCACACATTTTTTTAGAGTCGTGATGTCTCATTCTTGGAACATTTTCCCTATAAAACATTTAAAGGGTTGTAGCATGCACCAGCGCTCAATGTCCTTGAACTCGACCCTGAGTATGTCAGTGTTCCTGTCTTTGTCCCAGTGGTCTCATCAGGTGTTACGCGACACCCAAGTACAGACAACAATGAGGAACCAACTTCTTCAGTTCCTAGTGATCTGTTCACACCGGCGGACTTGCCCAGCACCACTACAGACTCCACTGGGTCCCCACCCAGGCTAAGTTCAACACAGGATAACACCAACCAACACACCCTTGTACTTCTCTCCCGGCCAAATGTTGCTAGAGTTTATCATAGCAAGTTTTAGCATAATGTATGACCTACTGACATTAATTCCACCCTCACTGAGCCTCTCACTGTTAAGGAGGCTAGGGGGAAACCAGAAGCAACATAGTGGGAAAAGGCCATGGTGGCTGAGCTTGGTGCCCTTCTGGAACTTAGTCTATGAGCTGGTACCGCTTCCTCCGGGACGAAAGGCCATCAATGTGAAGTGGGTTTTCAAAGTAAAACAAAAGTTGCTTGGCCTGCTTGAACAATACAAGGCCAACTGGTGGCCAAGGCATTTCACCAAATCCCAGGAAAAAACTTCACTGACACGTATGCCCCAGTAGGAAAATACACCTCTGGTTGCGTCCTCTTGGGAGTTACAGCCAATGAAGACTGCAAAATCCAGCAAATGGATTTCAAGGATGCCTTCTTGAATGGTCCGTTGGATGAAGAACTCTATGTAAAACAACCACCAGGCTTTATTGATGGTACGGATAGAGTGTGGCTTCTACTGAAATCCCTCTATGGCCTGAAGCATGCTCCAAGTTGCTGAAACAAAGAAATCTATCACACACTTGAGAGTGGAGTATTCTTACATAGTCTTTCTGCCCCCTCATTTTTCATCTCCTGGGCAGACGGTGTCCCAATAGCCCTGTTGGTATGTGTGGATGATCTGTTCATACAGTCTCCCTCTCTTCCTCTTGTTCAGGCAACAAATTCACTGCTGAATGCGCACTATCACATGGCGGATCTCGAAGAGGCACACAACTTTCTTACTATGACCATCACCCATGACAGAAAGACACACACACGCTGACACTCCACCAGGGAAGATTAGTTGCACAGTTGACAGGACTGTTCTACCACCTTGTACAAAAACTTCCTCCTCAAACCTCACCCATGAGCCCAGACGCATATGGATACCTCCTTGATCCACACACCACCAACTACAGACTGGACACAATCCCCACGCTTTACACACAGATTGTTGGCAGCCTCAGGTACCTCTCATCCACTACGCGACTAGATGATGCCTGTGCAGTAAGCACTTATGTCCAATTCTTTCAACAACCTTTCTCTACACATTACAAGACACTGCTCAAGCTATTCCGTTATGTGTTTGATACTGCATCGACAGGTCTTGTCTTCACCCCCGACAACAACTCCTTGCTCGATGGGTATTGTGATAGTGATAATGCAGAACTGCGCGGTGTCAGGGGGGG
>SZWC01002803.1:64580-101151 GCA_023375785.1 Penium margaritaceum | reverse complement strand
GGGAATATGAGAAAGTTATCCAAATAAGACAACTGGAAGATTGTGGTCCCAATGCAGAAAGATTGACTCCGAATAATCCCTTTTGAATTGAGTGTACGCTGAATCTCTCATTTCCAGCATGGTGGGGATTGCTTGAGCACATAGAGGGCGTGAAAGAGCAGCCAAATGCAATCTGTACCATCATCGAACCCTTCTGGTTGTTTGACATACAGTTCTTCTTCTAGTGGGCCACTGTGATGCTGCAACAGCCAATAGTGCTCAACTGGTTCCATACGTCCTAACTGGAGCATAGGTATCCATGAAATACCTTCCTGGTATACGGTAGAAACGCTTAGCTACCATTCTGGCTTCGTATTTTCCATTTTCTTGTGCCAAGTTCCTTATGATTTTGTACACTCACTTGACATCAATGTCTTTGCACCCGGATTGCAAGCGAACGAGTTTGTACATGCTTTTTCCCATAGGACATTCAGTTTTACATCCATAGCCTTGTCCCACTTAGCAACATCAACGTATCCCCTTGTATTAGTAAGAATTTGAGACTCCACTGTGGTGTGGTCTGCTTTTGAACCGAATGTGTGGTAGAACTTCTTATCATTCACATGGGGAAGATTGCGCAAGGAGCATCGTACTGGTTCAAGAAATGGCGTCCACACTTCCCCCATGCGATTGTGAGACACTTGAGTGTGCAATGATGGTGGTGTGTGTCGGTCATTGGAGTCTATACTCAGTAGGTCGGCGGGTGTCATAAATTCAGTAGAAACAGGTGATGCCACCTTAGCATTGCTTTGATGGCCCACAGTCCATGTGGGAGCTGCAGATATACAAGGGATAAACACAAGCATACTCATATAGTCCAGGTACTGATCAGGGTTGGTGTTGTGTGGTACATGACGCAGGGTGCGGAATTCTTTGTAGGGCACGTGCAAAGGAGGCATCCCCACTTTGAAGGAAATCATGATTCATGAGGGCCCAAAACCTCCATGCTTTGGATGCATGTGAGAAGCCCACAAACCCACACCACAGCCATTGTGGTCTGAGCTTGCGATCTCTTTGCGGCCTTTGTCCCCCAAAATCTCACTGGTATTTGGTTAGATTTTTCCTTGAATAATCTCTCCCATGGTGTGACCAACTTGGACAAAGGCCCTTATGGAAATCTCTTCCACGCCCAAGTGACATACTCACCCAGCAGAATTTACAAAGCATCATCCAAATTCCTGTGCTATCTTTAAGCCACACCACTTTGTTGTGGTGTACAGGGTGTGGTAGTTTGGTTTTGTATACCTTTGGCTTTCAGTTTTGATGTTACTGCACCCGTTAACTCCCCTCTTATATCAGTGCACAGTCTCAACAGCTTACAACCATAATATCTGGAAGTGCGTCCTCCTGTACCCCTACCCCGACCTCGCCTTCCGCTTGCCTGGAAACCTGTCCCTCCACCTCCCCAGTCTTCTCCACGTCTTCCTCATGCCTTTCCACCTCTAGTGGAAGAGCCTGTCGTTAACTGATGCAGGAAGTCACTGTGTCTGTCATGCCATTCCCCGTATCTTGTGGCATGTAGCAAGATGATGTCTTGCATTGTGTGGGCGTGGAGCTCCACTACGAGGGTTGGATGGGTCCTCCCCTTTTTCACCAAATCAAGACAACAAATGGCATAAGACTAGTCACTGGGGAGTTCTTGAACTAGAGCATTGAATAAACAGAGCAGGACCCAGTCCTCTGTTGTGCCAGTTGATGGAGAACTCATCTAGCCCATGTTCCACCGTCCATGCAAAAAATGTATCGATGCAAGGAAGTCTCGTGCGCCAATCTTGGATGGCATGAGGTCCTTTTGGAAGAGGGCCTTGCTGAGTTCCTACCACGTGATTGTGGTAGCACCAATGCTAGCGCCAACTCCACTCACAGTATCGGCACTAGCTCATGCACCTGCCCCCCAGGAGTCAATGCCACCTGACTTGTGGTATCAGCTATGGCCTAGGGGTTTGTTTCAACCCGGTGTCTTTTGAGGGCCAAAGAAAAGTAAGGCAGCAATTTGACGGGTCCACTTTGGATCCAGACTTCTACCACAAGCCCAATGCTTGATAGAAACACCATCTGATGCTCTAGGGAAGTCACTGTAGCCACCTGGGACCTGCAAAAATGAACCGTGGGCCAAAGGAACTTGTCAACTCCTCTGGAACGTGAGGATGGCTCTTAGGCTTTTCCTTCCTGTGCTTGTCCCACCAAAGTGTAAAGGGATAAAGGGGGGAGAGGGAAGGGGGTTTTCATTGTGGAGAATTTCAATTGGTTGGGTGGGCTAGAGTGGCAATGATGGCTCTGTATGCAAGTACCACAAGTAGAGGTTTCGTGAACCGGCTGTTTCTAGTACATATGTGTTGGGTCCTAGGAGTGGTTGACAAGAAGATGTGGATGTCAATAGGGGCATGTTGTAGCTGCTACTCATGACAACGATGGTGGAAACCCCTCAAATTGAGCAAGAATTGAACCAAGTTCTGGTTTGATGACCTCCCATGATTGCTTCCACTTCCGACTTTAGGGGGTTAAGTCGGAGTCGCTAAGTCAATCAATGTCGACGTTGACATCAACTTGACTTGACCCCCATTTCTTTTCCCAGGCACTGGGATGACCTCATTTAGGTTCTGGCCAAGTTGGACCAGGCCTTGATTTTTATTTTTTTTTTGTCATTTCAGATCAGGTCTTGTGTGTACATTTGTGCTTCGGCACCCGTATGTCCATTTCTGCTGGGGTTCCTGCCGAGGCAGCAGCCACGTAAGAGGGTGAGATATCTGTCTCGTATGATGGATGGCTGGCTAGGACGGACCCAGCCATGCATCGTACGGTTTCGGCGTGTTTCTTGTGTGCATGATGCGTGCAGGTTGTGTGGAAGCATCTCACCAGCCCCTTGTGACACTTTGCGGCGCTTTTTAAACCAACTACAATGCAGCAAACACCTATGCATTGCATGACATCTCATGCCAACCTGGACGAGGATGGATAGGAGCCGCATTATGCGGTTCCATTCTGCCTTTGCGGGGGAGGGGAGCTCAAAGTTATCGAGAGCATGCAGTGTGAATCCGAGTCAGCGTGGCAAAGATGGCCGGCAGGGTCAGGCAGGCCACCACTAGCACTCCCTCCGCCAGACAGCCGTGTCTGGCTGGAGAATTCCTTATCCGTGCACTCAGCAGATTCTTCAGACCCATCCCTACCGCTGGAGGCTATCCTGGATGGCAGTGTGGGCCTTGCGGAAAAATCGGCTGAGGCGGTTCAGACTGCATGCGAGGGCACTTTGGGGCAGCCGTCTCCAACATCGTCAAGTGCAAGGTGGTTCCTACGGCTGCCCGAGCTCTACTCAGTCTCCCCCCCTTGCCACCGCCCCCTGATGGATGGGTGCCCTTTGACGAAAAGTTGTATAATGGCCAGGGTGAGCCATGGGGCACAGCTTCCTGCCCAGTGGACTGGGCGAAGCTCATGGCCGAGCGCAAGTGTCAAGAGCTTCACGCAGTTCACGGAGCAGCTGCATCCAGCAGCACCCCCAACGAAGCCGACCACACTCCTATCGTCCCAGAAGTTGTTCACACTCCAGCAACCATCCCAGCCTCCCTCTGCAGCATCACTCCAGATGAAGCTACATCCCTCAACACAGCGCACCAAACCCTCATGTTCGAGCACATCGCAAACGCCATCAACGCTGCCTGCCAGAAGACCATAGTCAAGATAATGGCAAAAAACACGCTGCCCATCTCCTTCTGCCATGATGACGTCGTTCTGGAGCTGGTCGATGATGCACACAAAACTGCCATAGCTTCAGGCTGCCTTCCAAGGACCAGGTGACAGGGGAGCTCCTTCCAACACTGGACAAAAATCTGGAGGCACTGGAAGCACCACTTCGCGCTGGCTGGGACACTTTCGGTGTGACACTCGGAGTTGACGAGTGGTCCGACATCCAGATCCGGCCCATTTACTCTGCCATGGCTTCAAACGTGGAGGGATGCCAGCGGGGTCATCAGAAATTCCAACCACGTCGTTGCAGTGATCGACCACGCCATCGTCGAGGTGGGAGCTGAAAAGGTCATCATGGTCATCACCGATAACGCGTCAACAAACAAAAAGGCATACTTTGAGCTGAGGAACAAGTACCCGACTATGTTTTTCAGCCACTGTGGGGCACACTCCTTGGATTTGGTGCTAAAGGATGTTTCAAAGACAGAATGGGGAGGCAATCTTATCAGCAAGGCTAAGAGAGTCGTGTCATTTTTCAGGAACAAAGACCTTCTCAGGTCTTGGCTGAAGACAGAGGGTGGTTTGGTGATGTTGCCTGCCTGTGCGACCCAGTTCAGATCTGTGCACAAGATGTTTGAGAGATTGCTAAAGCTACGTGAGGTCCTTGTCAAGATTGTGACCAGCACAAGGTGGAGTGACTTTGGCAGTGTCGGTAAGGATGCTGGATGGCAGGCAAAAAAGAAGGAGGTGCGCAGAATTGTGAAGATGGGGGTGTTCTGGGTGCAGGTCAAGGCCATGGTCAAGCTCATGCTGCCCATTGTGCTTGCAATTTGTAAGGAAGACAGCTCCTACAGGACTGCAGAGATTTTTTTTTAGACTCTGCTTGACACGACTGAAGCTATCAATGCTTTAGGAGTGTCCCGGGGCAGTCGCCGTGCGAAGTGCAACCCGGAATGGGTGCAGTTCGTGGCAGGGCGGCTGTCCTATCGCTGGACTAATCAAATGTCATGTCCGGTGTATGCCGCAGCACGTCGTTGCCACCCGCAACGTTTTGGGCACAAGTTTGATGGCGACGAGAAGATCGTGGAGGTGTGGAACACCGTCATCATGGCGCTGGTGCCAGATCCTGGAGACCAGGACACCATGGACAAGGAGCTGGAGGCGTTTTAAAACGGCCGGGTCACGCTGGAGGAAGAGCCAAGCAAGATGAAGGATGTGCAGCGGGCCACGCAAGCAGTGCAGCAGGTCATAGCGGGTGAGATGCCAGCCTTCAGATGGCATGCCCGCCATATGACGAGCCTTTCCATCCTCAGAGCATTCGCAATGAGGCTGTTGGCACAGCCTTGCAGCAGCTCCGACACTAAGCGCTGCTTCAGCAAGCATGAACTCATCCAGACAGCCAGGCGCAACCGTCTGAAGGTCTCCACCCTGGAACTGCTGGTCCGGAAAAACTTCCAGTTGACAAGGATGTATGGGAAGAAGGAGGGGAAGAAGCTGACTAGTGATATCAGGAAGGCCATAGAGGAAGAGGCTGAGGGCAGCGACAGCGAAGTTTGATGGAGACGTGGAGGACGAGGATGAGGAGGACTTTGTGTGGGATCCCACCATTGCTGATGCCCTAGATCCTGACGATCCGGATGTTCAGGAGATAAGGGAAGTGGAAGGGGAGAAGGAGGGATTGGACAGCGACGATGAGGATGATGAGGCGGAGGATGAAGAGATCTCTGGGATGGAAGAAGATGGTGGGAATGAGAGCAACAAGGAGGACGGGCAGCAGGGAGATGAAGATGGGGGGCAAGAGGTGTCAAGTGTCCTGAGGGCAGGAGTATGCAAGCGCAAAGATGTTGAGGCTGCGGGTGCTTCAGCATCAGGTGTTACAGCAGCAGGTGCTTCAGCAGCAGGAGATTCAGTAGCAGGTGCTTCAACAGCAGGTGCTTCAGGAGCAGGATCTTCAGCATCAGGTGCTTCAGCAGCAGGTGCTTCACCAGCAGGTGCTTCTACAGCAGGGGCAGTAGCTGGTTCTGAAGCAGGCTCTACGGCTAGAGTGACAGCATCCACAGGATTAGGGAGGAGGGTTGCTGCTGCAGCCAGGGAATGCCCAAAGAGAGGCCGTAAAGGTCCCTAGGTGACCTTCATCTGATCCTTCACTTTAATTGTGTCTCATGTTTTTCCCTAGTTTGTTTCTATTACGCTGCTCTTACTTAGTTTGGACAAGCAGTGACAGTTCCTTTCCAGCTTCATTGCATCCTTTTGCTTTCGGCAGTTTGGTTTTTTGTTTAGTTCTTGTGCATCTGCTGTGACAGCAATTACCACCCAAGGGGTTGAGCAGTGCTCCCCAAGCATGCATAGCACAATGGACTGAATAAATGGAAGTTGTAGTTGAGCTGATGTGTTAAGGGATCGATGACATGTCTTGTACAAATGCAGGAAAAAATGTTAATTTTCAAACTGCAGAATTTTCAGTGACAGGCAAGTTCTCACGATGATAAGGCCAAATGACACAGTGTAGTACAATCCTAAGCACCGACTTGGCATGGCCAAGTCGACTTGGGTGATTGACTGGCGACTTTCGACTTTCGACTTAGCATTGACTTTGACTTGGCCTGGCAAACATGGATGACCTCTACTATGGAAAAGAATTATGTTGTCAAGTCATCATACGATGAGTTACGACATATTCTATTGGATACGCGGGTTTGGCCCAATGGGCCGAGCTTCTCGCTCAATTTGTTACATTGTTATCCAAGTGGCGGGATTTGAGTCCCTCTATGGACATCAAAGGCAAGTCCACTCCTAGTTGGAGGGAGTGTAGCACGGGCAGGCTTCTCCACATGGCTTGAACGGATCCCTGGCCTGTTGGCGGTTGGACATGATGGGTTGAGGGTTGGAGACCCTCAATCGACACAGCTTTGGTCCAACAAGCCAAGCTTTGTGCCCAGTTAGTTAGATACGACTCTAATCAAGGTGGATACTTCAGCAAAGACAAGACTCAGAAAAAGATGCATTACATCTTCCATGCATGTGAGCTCAAGCAATACCGAGACCCCAACAAGATATTCCCAGACAGAGATGTCACTCCTCCACCAATTCAAGTGGACGGGGATACTGTTTAAGTGATAGAGGACATCCTTGGACATCGACGTCGTAGAAGATGAATAAAGTAACTTGTCAAGTGGGGTACAACACAGCACATAACAGCTGGCTCTATAAATCTCCAAGATGTTGATTATCTGATCAAAGGCTTCTACGGGCATTACCATTGTCATTCTGCTAATCTTCCGGCCGGTCGCTGCAAAAAGAGGGAGAAGTGTTACGTCTTAGGGAGACGTACATGAGTCCCTAAACTTAGCAAGTCAGTATTTCTATCATTACGGTCGTGGTCCACTACACGTCAACTTAATATTTTACAACAGTCAATGGAGGGCTTTTTAAGCACCTCCCATGACTCTCGGTGTCTTGCCGAAGTTTTTGATACATTTGACCACTTTCTAAAAACGGTCGACAGAAGAGGCATGACTTCTCCACAAAGTTTGAGGTTTAGGAAGCCTCACCTGTTACGTCCCTGACGTACACGAGTCCATAAACTTTGTGAATGGACATTTATTTCAATACATTCATTGACCACCGCTCGAAGAATTTAAGATGTTTACGCAATTCCACCCCGGACATTTTGGCCAACTGCCCCGACCTCCGGTGTTCCATTCAAGAAGTTTCAGATAACTTTGATCACCTTCAAGAAAGGTCGACGGAAGTGTTGCAAACTATATTGATGTTTCAATACTGTTTTGTCAAATTCTTGTCGGCGCTAGACTTTCATGAAGAAGTGCCTCGATGTTATCAAAGCCCTCGGACTTCTCAGGGAGCTTCTCAAAGCACCCACTCACAGTGCGACCTCGCACATGTCGCTCGCCTCGAGCGCCAAGGACCCGACATATACCTCACTCTCATTCTGTGCATTGTATGTATGTACTTGAATCACTCAACACCTGTCATTGAAGTGCACTATCTACTTAATAAAAAGTATCCATTTGTCCCAAATCCTCAAATCGTCATTTGTCTTGCACCTCATCCCTGTGAACCACCCATGGTCCGCTCAGCATAACACTTGATATCAGAGCGTAGTGGAACTGGAGGGACAACCAACGCATTAACTACCTGGTAAAAACCTTTCACGAATCTTCACTGCATCTCCACCATTCAGAAATTTGCATATCTTTGATGAAAATGGTGAACAGAGCGAGCATACCTGACTACAAGTAGTAGTAACCGGCAAAGACTCTTGCAATGGTGGATCAGCACCATGAAAACAATGATTCTCTCAAGATAAACCAGACAGTAGAGGCAATTTCTTCAGCAAATGGCACAGCACCAAGGACCCTATGCTAATCCATTAAGGTACCCCTTTGGCTTGGCAAACCCTTCGTCCACGCCACAGCCCGTCAGTTCAACATCTGGCATGATAAGGGGCACCAGCCAAGAAGCGCAAATCAATAAAGTTCTGTACCAGAAATTGTCGGAACTCGAGAGCCTCAACACTCATCTGCTCCAACAGCTAAACCCAGCCATGGAGGAGCTTCAAAAATCTTGTGTGTGTGTGTGTGTGTGAAGCACTACTCACCGAGAGAAATTTGTAACTTTTGAGTGAACCCTAGATTCGATCGGCGCTTCCTGAGTTGTTGGATCCCACGACCTCCAAGGGATTGACGGTCAAGATGTGCTGGAAAGTTTTGGATGTGAACTTCCACTGATCGGGTCAAAAACAACAACAACAAAATTGACCCTGTGGCCTTGTTTTTGCGTTGCACAACTGTTAGTTGGTAGTTTGATCTAAAGGCCATCCAACGACAGAAGGAGATGTGTGGAGCTGGATGAACGGCTCACCTGACCACTCTCACATCGTTGACTGCATGCATACTACCTCTTCAGCAGGTGATTCTGACATGGCATGACTCCCTCACCCACCAAAAACATGGTTTGAATTTAAATGTGCTACACTCACTCGCTTCGCGAGGCTAAAACAAACGTTTGATTCATGTTACAAACTCTGACGTTTGTGTCAGTACTCCAACGTGATGGAGTACATTTGGAATTTCTACAAAATTATCATAGGTGGTGATCTTGCCCCCGATGAATGGTGTCTATATTACAACAATGGTCCCAAGCAATACATTTGGCAAGCAATCACCATTTTTGGCATCCAAGATGACCTTCCATGAATGATCGCAGTGGCTGATTGCATTTACCGCACCAACTACAACACTCGGGTACAAGAATCCAATGGCTGGCAATCCCAAAGCCACAATTCTTATCAAGGTGGAGGAAAATCCCTGTCAGAGGAAACCTCATCTTTGATGGAGTTTGACATCGTCGATCCACGAGATCAACGGCTCTCTAGGACTTTTAGAAAGCCGGGTTACATCTTGTGTGACTGTGGAAAGTGGCAACAACAAGCCAAAAAGGGAGGTAAGTCACAGAAAAATGATGAGGAGTTCGAAAACGTCAAAGGACAAGAGTAGACCACAAGGCTCCTATCCAGTTGGAAAAACTTGCACTGGCCAATTTTCTATCTAAATAGCTCACATCACTGCTGACAAGGGTACCCAACATCGGAAGTTGGACGAGGGGTACGAGGACGACCAAACGGCAACACTACTACAAGTACAACCGAGGGGTTGTAAAATTCTTAGAAGGGCACTGGCATTCCTACATGGAGGATCTCTTTACAGTTTCTTCAGCAACAACATGCTTCAGAAGCGGGGATGTAAGACCAAACTAGGGGTGTTTGAAGGAAAAACCAACAGATATGTACTCAAGTTCCATCGACTTTGCACACCACTCTGAGTGCAAATCAAATGTTTGCATTGTTTAACGGTCTGGACAAGTTACCCAATGAGCAACCACAAAATCATACTTGGGCAAGATTTCCTATACCAGCACAATCCGTAGGTTGATTGGAGCAGTGAATCAGTTAACGTCAGCAATAATGGCTGAAAGCGACACCTACCTTTGATTGAGCTTCCCACGATGCAACTGCAGTTACGAAAAGCAGCAAAGGTGGAAGCAGCAAGGGAAGTTGCGGCAGCCACAAAACACATACCATCATCTCTGGACATGGCCAAGTGATACCTGATGTGCAGAGCTCAAGCATGGCTAGTCCACGTGGAAGCATGGGAAGCGAAAGAGTTTCCAGCTGCCAAGCTGACAACAACAGCCTCAACACCTGATATGTTTGTAGTAGTATCAAAGGAGTTTACGCAGCTCACCAAGGAGTTCGACGGGGTTTTTCCCAATGAACCTCTCCAAGAGCTATTCCTGCAACAAAACATAAACCATCAGGAAGGAGACGGATGGTGAAGGAGACCTATTGGATGACAAATCATGAGCTGACCGAACTCAAAAAGTGGTGGGAAGGGATGCTCGTCACCCTACATGGCACCTATACTTTTTGTGAAAAAGAAAATCAAGGAAATGCAGATGTGCGTGAACTACCGAGAATTGAATAACATGACTATCAAGTACTGCTACCCCCTCCCGCGAGCAAACAAACTTTTTGACCAACTCCACAAGGTCCAAGTTTTCAGCGACATTGACCCACACAGCGGCTATCATCAGATCCGCATATCTGATAAGCACATCAAGAAGATGACATTTTGTACCAGGTACGCACACTTTGACTTCACAGTCATGCAGTTCGGACTCACAAATTCCCCCACAATACTCATGGCTATAATGAATAACATCTTTTGCCCGTATCTCGATGTCTTTGTCATTGTGTATCTCAAAGACATTCTTGTATACAATCGCACTCCAGAGGAGTACAATCAACATCTCCAGAAAGTTTGTTATACTTCACAAAGAAAGATTTTTTTTTTGGAAAACTCTCAAAATGTGATTTTGGTTGCCATTCCATCTAGTTTCTAGGCCACATCATTTGCGGCGGACGAGTCACCATGGACCCGAAAAAGGTGGAGGTGGTCGTTGATTGGTCGATGCCTAAAAATTTTTGGGACATCCAAGTATTTTAGGGCTTCTGCGTCTAGTACCATCGATCCGTAAAGGACTACGCACGAGTGCCAGTGCCTCTCTCCGATCTCATTCAGAAAACCACAGAGTGGAATTGGGGAGATAGCGAACAAGAAGCATTCAACTCTTTGAGAAATGCTCTGACCTTGGCGCAAGCCTTACAATTGGCAGATCCAATGGTGGTCTACATCATGGAAACCAAAGTGTCCGACCGAGCCATCGCAGCTCTTGTCCTCTAAGACAACGGTGGTGGAGATTGACTGGTCGCATGAATTTTGCAAAACCTACATGGGCCGGAACTCAACTACGTAGTGCACAGAAAAGAAATTCTTGCAGTGGTGCATGTGTTCAAAGCATGGTGGTGCCACATGGAATGCCGATGATCCATCTTCTGCACATACCCTAATGTGCTAACGTATCTCAAGACTCCGCCAAATCTTAGCCTTCAATAAACACGGTGGATGAAGTTCCTCGAGTCCAACTTTGAGTACGACATCGAGTACCGACCTGGAAAAACTCATCTACCAGATGTTCTGAATTGATGACCAAGTTTCATTGCCAAGATCAACACGTTTCTTGTCAAATGAGACCCGTACCTTGTGAGGCTGGTCGCAAAGGGTTACGAGGAGTTTGGCAGGTACGAAAAAAAAAATGGTTCGATGACCCCTACATGCGACGGCAAATCACTCGCCAAGTCATCGTTCCTCCAAACAAGGAACTACAAAGGATGCTATTGGAGGAATGCCATGACACCGGTCCAGGTGGACACTTTGGCAAGGACAAAACACTCGACAATTTGGCAAATTACTATTTGTCGGACAAGATGCACACCAACGTGACGACCTTCTGCAAGTAGTGAGACACTTGTCAAAGACAAAAATCTCGTCACGCGCGGCCCCGGTCTACTCCAGCTCCTACCTGCTCGGACGGAACCGTGGACCAACATCAGCATGGACTTTGTGACGGGAACATCACCAACGTAGAAGGAACAGCACATTTTTTTCTAAACCAGATCATGCGGCTTCACGGCGTGCAATGTACCATCATTAGCGACAGAGACGGATGCTTCTCTAGATGTTTTTGGCGCAAACTGATGAATTTTTATGGCAATTGGATCCAGCTAGAAATGGTGCTGTACCCTCAGACCGATGGACAAATCTAGCAGACAAATTAGGCGCTCGAAAAAATCCTCCGCACTTTATGCAAGCCCCATGGCACGGATTGGGCAGCTAAACTACGACCGCCAAACTCGCATAAAACTCTGCTAACTCCACCGCAACTCATAAAACTCCTTTCAAGGTGATGTCCCAAAAAACTCCCGTCACACCAGGTGGATTCCAGAGTAAGGGCAACATCCCCGCGCTTGACATCCACCGCAGGAAATTTGTAAACATTTGGGATGAAACGCAAAAGAACCTCGCAAAGTCTCAAGAAGCTATGAAGCAAGCAGCCGACCGACAATGCAACAATAACATGCTCAGCATTGGCGATCGTGTCCTCCTTGGTTCAAAAAATGTCAAACTTAGAGGAAAGGATTTTGCAAAGCTCAAACGCCACTAGTGGGGACTATTTGAGTTAAAGGGAATCCAAACCCTAGTCATTGCTCAACTGCACCCACCTGACAGCATGATGATAGTTCCTATCTTCCACATGAGCAAACTCAAGCAATACCGAGACCCCAGCACGGACTTCCATGCCAGAGACGTCGCACCCCCACCTCCTCTATCAGTGGACGAGGATGCAAAGTGCGTAGTCGAAGATATTCTTGGCCATCAACGCCGTGGGAAAATGATGAAATATCTGGTCAACTAGCATGTCTACAACGCCGCACATAACAGCTGGGAGCACTACGACAACCTTCGAGATGTCGATCATCTGATCGACGACTACCATCGTCGTCATTGGCCTACATCTACTAAAGTGTCGGGGCATCGTGGCCAAAAGGGTGGAGAAGTGTTACGTCCCTGCCATACTGTAGCGCGAGGGCTGGTTCGGCCCTCCTTCCTCGCTGAAGCAAGGGGTGGTTGCGCACCACCCCTCGCGTCAGCGAGGGCTAGCCGGCGGCCAGCACTTCGCTGGCCGCCGGCCAGCTCGCTGCCGGCCGGCTGGACGGCCGGCGGCCGGCCAAGCGACCGGCCGGCCATCGGCCGGCCAGTCGCCAGCCGCTGATCGCGGCCTCAGCCCAATTGGCGGCTGAGGGACCACGAGGGCCTCGAGGGCGAGGCCTCGTGGCCTCGTGCCCTCGCCCCCCCCCCCCTCGCCCTCCTTGCAAAACTGCAAGCAAGGACGAGGGATTGGGGGAGCAAGGGTGAGGAGAGAGAGCTGGCGCGAAATCACCAGCGTGCCTCGTACTCGTCGATTTCGTGCCAGAATGGCAAAATGTAAATCGAAGTTCTTTTACGGCAAACTTTGACATAAAATAAACGAAATAACTCGTGCAAACACACACGTTCGAGGTAAAAACCCCCGGTTTGGGTCCCAAAACCAGGGCTTTGGTTAAAAACAGAAATGGGCCTCCGAAACTCGAAACATTCGAGTCTCCCTGCTCTGGGTCGTTGATGACGATTGCCCCTCAGTCCTGCGAGGGGGGTAAACCCCTGACGCGGACTGAGAACGCCATTCTGCGAACTCCAACAACGACTTCAGAGCAGGAGCTGGAGACACGACCCATTACAGTGGTATCAGAGCCAGACGACCCTTGCGACCAAGAGTTTGACGGAAACGGCGGCTACGACATAGATAAAACGCCGTCGGCAGTTGTAAATAGCAGCAGAAATGCCAGAAGGGACTACGGCATCTATTCTTCACCGTTTGAAGCGCCATAAAGTGCGTTAGGAAGCTAGAGAAGAGCTCTATTCTTTGGGGCTTCTTCTCCATAGCCTCTCCTCACCTCCAGTGGACCTCAGGGAATTTTTTGGGACGGGATGGGGAGTGCCCACCCCCAAACCACCAAGTTTTCCCCTCTCTTCAAGGTTCCCTCCCTCCCTCCTTCAACCAAGAAATTGGGACAGCACTTCTTCCCGAGGCCAGGGGCTCTCAAAGCTTGATGAAGCTCTAAAAAGAGGGAGGACTACACCTTGGGGACTTTTGGCGGCTCCCCTAACGCCGCCAGCTCAAGGTGGACGCCGCCAAGGGGCGCGAGACGTGCGAAGAAGACGCAAGAAGAGACCAAGGAAGACTAGAAGACAAGAAGACAAGAATTCAAGAAGAAAAGTAATCTTTTTACTCTTGACCTTGTACTTGCTTGTGTTCTTGCTCTTTTTCCTAGTTTTGTGAGCGGTACTCACACTTCTTATTACTCCCTTGTATTGTAAATTTATGTTTTCCTAGATCTTTGTTGCTTCCAAGTGCCGTGAGTCACGGCTTAGGAGGACTAGTTTCTAAACCCACGACCTTGTGTCGACGTGGCGGCCTAGGAAAATAGAAGTTTGAATTGAAATTGCCTCACCGATCGTGAGAGCTAGATTGTAGGAGGCGATTCCTCCTTCAAGTTGTGGGGTGATCCTCACAACGACCTTCACGTGCTAGTTGTACGAACGACAAGATGGCAAGTGCCGGACCGTCCAAGTGCAAGGTGGTGACGGCCTCACCACGAGCTCTTAGCGGACTCCAAATTTTGGGAGCCGCCGCCGCGAGCACGGTTGCCAACCCAAAGGCAACCGTACCGCCAAGGGCAATCATACGGTCGAAGGCAACCGACGCCAACCTCGGTGATACCGAGCAGCGTGCGGAGGCCGAAAAGTGCTCGACGAGCACGTCGACGCACACGTGGGTGACCCCCACACAACGGACAATGCGATGGAGGAAGATCTCCCAGGGGGATACCCCGACAAAGAGCACAACGCCGACGATGGCGAAGGCGACGAGGATCGCGACCATCGTCATCATCGTGCGACAAACTCAAGCCGATTGCTCGAGAAGGGCAAGACACCCGCCGCATCTCCTGAAGCTGCCGACGGCAGCAAGACTGCCGAGAGCAGCAAGGGCGCTGAAAGCAGCCACACGAGAAGTTCCCGCGAAGACGAGCCGGAGGACGTCGCCGCGAAGGCAATTCGCGATGACCGTCGTAGGCTCACAGAGTTTGCTGCCGAGGCCGCAGGCCAACTCAAGATCACCACCGATGGTGGAGATGCGGCACCACTCGGAGGAATGGGGACGGATCCTCTTTCCTACGATGCGGCCGCAATGGGGCAAGGCAGCGCCCACTCGAGCGTCGTCGCTGACAACAGTCTCCTCCGAAAGGTGGGACTCCTTGGAGGCGTGTATGCGAACCGTACCCTCTTGCACTGGGTAAGGGTGCACGGACAACGCGAGGCCCTGGAGGCTATCGCCGATGCTCTGACGACATCAGAGCTCAGGTTCGCGTTCGCAAACCTGCTAGCCCACGTCGAGCAGAGCATCACGGACCTTGACCGTGATCGCCAGCTGCAGCACCTGGCCGCCCATGAGGCAAGCCGCCGATGCAACGACCTTGGCAAGGCGTTGCAGAGTGTGACCCAGGTGCGGATGCAGCAGCAAGCGCAGCGTGCCGCAGCTGCGGATGCCACTGCCGGTGGCAGCGACGACTTGCCTACCTCGACGACTTCGGGGTCGGTCATGAGCACGTCCTTCCTCCACAATGTGGAGATCTTCCGGAAGGGCGTGAAGCTGACCGACTGGCTGAACCGCATGGAGCACATCCTATGTGTCCACAAGGCTCCACTCAGCCAGTGGGGCGACCTTGCCACGACGCGGCTTGAAGACAAACTCTTCAAGTATGTGGTCAAGGAGTGGACTGCGCAGCAGCCGCACCTCGAGTGGCAGTCCATGCCGTGGTAGGCCTTCTGCGCAATCATGCGCAAGAAGTGCACCCAACGTGAGGAGGCACGGCGCGCCTTCCACAAGATCAAGGACTTTAGGGAGCTAGGCAGCTCGCTCGAATCCTACTTGAGCGAGTCCGCCGCACTCGTGGAAGAAGCCGAAAGCTTCACCGAGGGCGATGGGACTCAGACCTTCAAGTATCCGGAGTGCATGCTGCTTGAGTACTTGCGTGATGGTCTCGCCAGCGAGAAGTTGAAGGAAAAGACCACCACAATAGCCACTGGCCAAGCTTGGATAAGCTGCAGGGCGTTGCGCGACTACATGAGCAAAGTGTATACGGCGAACCTAAAGCACTACTCTGATGCACGGCCGAACGCAATTGCACAGCAAGGCCGCGACATGCGCATGGACGCTGCAGGGGCTGGTGGGTCAGCTGGACAGCGAGGCGGGGCCAAGGGCAAGCAGCCTGAAAACCCTCCAGCGAAGAAGGCTGGTAGATACAAGGGCCCCAACAACAAGCGCAGCCGTGAGAATGACGAGCTGCAGGTGGCACGTGAGCGTCGCAACACATCCTTCCGCGAAGGGCTCTGCCACAACTGCATGCAGCCCGGCCACTTTAGGGCTCAGTGCCCGTAGGCTGCTGGGGGTGGACAAGAGGCCGCGGCGTTAGCTGCAGCAGTAGCACCCCATGGAAATGGTGCAGCAGGAGGCCGAAGACAGGGTCGTGGACAGGGTCGCGGTCGCGGCAATGGGCCTGGCCGTAGTAACGGACAAGGCCGTGGGGCGGGTTTTCCCCACCCCCGAGTGACGTCAGTGGGGACCACTCAGGGGTAAAACTGGATCACGAGTGTGGGTCGATGTTTTCAGATGAGAATGTTAAACAATTTGAATTTTTGACAAGTTCAAATTTCTGTGTTGTCTTTTCTCCTCTTGTTGAACTGCATTCTAGACTTGCTGACCGACATTGCCCACTAAACCTTGCATCTCCGGACGAGATGCATGATCGTACATGCTTAGTGGTGGAAACACTGACCACTGTACAAGAATTGTGTGACACAGTGATTGAAGCAAACGCCCTCAAAGCAATGAGTTCAATCACGTTTGTAGTATCCTTAGTCGACAATTTTGACCTAGTCAAGTTTAAAGACTGGAAAGTGCTAGCCAAATTCACACGTGCCCACAAGATGTGGACTCAAGTGGGTGAATCATGGGAGTTGCTACGCAAAAAGACGTGCGTTGGGAATGGACACCTGATTGCGAGAACACTTTTCTCAAGGTCAAAGAGCTCCTATCCACGGCGCCCGTCCTAGCTCTTCCGCATCCATCGTAACCGTGGGAGGTTTGATGTGATGCGTTGGTAGTAGGACTCGGAGCCGTCCTCATGCAGAACGGTCACCCAGTTGCGTATGAGAGCCGGAAGCTCACTCCCGCGGAAACGCGGTACACGACTGGGGATCAAGAGCTCCTTGCAGTAGTACACGCTTTCAAGATGTGGCGTTGCTACCTCGAGGGTGCTGAAGGGGGTGTGACGGTCATGACCGACCACAATCCATTGGTGTTTTTCCAAAGGCAACCAAAACCTGTCAAGATGAAAGGCGAGTTGGAGCAAATACTTGAGTCGATTCTCGTTCACATGGGAATATCGACCAGGACGCATCAAAGTGGCCGATCCACTAAGCCGACAGCCTGTGGAAATTAAAGCAACCACCGAGGTCAGTGGGTGTTTTATGGCCATTGCAACAGCAACAGTACAACCACCAGATCCCCCTGCACCTCTGCGGCAACCACCACGAGAGATTATCCATTACAACGGTTTTGTAAACAGGATCCGGATGGAATACTGTGTGGATTCTTGGTTTCAAGACTCTCAAAATCTGGACAAGTACGGCTTGGTGGAGGCTGCAGGAATCTTCTGGCACGGAGAACAAGTTGTTGTGCCAAACTCGGGAGACCTTCGAGCAAAGGTTATCTCCCACTTCCACGACCCGCCGGTCGCAGGTCATGTGGGACCCCGAAAGACCGGACAGGCACTCTCGGACCACTATTGGTGGCCAGGGTGGAGTGTTGATGTCCGTAAGTATTGCATGACATGCAAACCATGTCTTTGGAATAAGGCTAGTAACAAGAAGCCTACTGGACTCCTCCAACAGCTTCCCATTCCTGGGACTCCATGGGAGTGCGTCAGCATGGACTTCGTTACTGGTCTTCCGGACATGGCCCGTGGCCATGATGCAATACTACTGGTTGTGGATCTTTTGACGAAGATGACACACTTCATTCCTACAACCACTGACGTGAACGCAAAGGAGACTGCTCGTCTCTTCTTTGAGGGTGTCGTAAAGCACCACGGCCTGCCGTTGCG
This sequence comes from Penium margaritaceum, assembly GCA_023375785.1. Taxonomy (NCBI): domain Eukaryota; kingdom Viridiplantae; phylum Streptophyta; class Zygnematophyceae; order Desmidiales; family Peniaceae; genus Penium; species Penium margaritaceum. Next base: position 83,246 of record SZWC01002803.1, on the reverse strand, counting down.
CATTATCTCCGATCGAGATCGGAAATTTTTTAGTAAGTTCTGGCAAAAGATGCACGAATAATTCGGCAATGAGTCGCAAATGTGGACAGCATTTCACCCTCAAACTGACGGACAAACAGAGGGCATGAATCGCACTCTGGAGCAGATGTTCCGCATGTACGTGGACCCTGCCATGCATGATTGGGACAAATTCCTAGCACCGGCAGAGTTTGCGGTGAACAACTCGGTGAACGAGTCCACACAGTTCACACCGTTTGTGTTGAACAGTTGTCGGCATCCAGTGGTACCCTCTTCATTGGTGAAGAGTGGGAGTACAGGAGGGCAGGTTCCTTCCGCTCAAGCCTTTTCCGAGCGCATCGACTCCTTGTTACAGGAGGCAAAGGATCACCTTCTAGCAGCTTGGCAGCGACAAAAGGCATATGCCGACAAAGGTCGCCGAGAGGTCTCGTTTGACATCGGTGACAAAGTGCTGCTTAGCACGAAAACTTCTACCGAAGTGGATTGGGCCGTTTCCCATTCTGGCACGCATCGGGCCAGTGGCATACCGATTGCTACATCCTTCGAGTATGAAGATACATGACCTATTTCATGGGAGCCTACTAGCTCCATACACGGCAGAAGGAAGCGTTAAGCCACCACCAGCGGTCCTGGCTGCCGACGGCCAATACGAGGTCCTTCGCCTACTCCAGCACCGAGAGCGTACTCTTTGGTCACGCGTTGTCCGGGAGTACCTCGTTCATTGGGCTGGTTGTGGACCTGAACATAACTCATGGGAGCCCAAATCTCGGTTGCCCACAAGGGTGGTCAACGAGTACTGGAGCGAGCTTTCACCTCGCATAGATCAACGCGTGGCAGGAGGTACCACCTGAACGCGGAAAAAGTGAACAACATTCTTACAGGGCACCATTCATGGACGGCGACCATAGGAGATTGGGGACGCCCAACATGGTTGTCGCACGGACGCTCCAACCTAAAGGGGGGAGGCCGCTAGCCGTGCTGACCTACAAGTTGTAGCTTAGGTCTAAGTACCATGCACGTGTTCATGTTTAGCTGGTGATTGAAGTTATTGATTTTCTTTCACAATGTTGATGACTCACTGACTGACAATCGAACTTGTTGTTCATGAACCGGGACGGTTCATTATAAGTGGGGAGGACTGTAGCGGGAGGGCCGGTTCGGCCCTCCCTCCACGCTGAAGCGAGGGGTGCTTGTGCACCACCCCTCGCGTCAGCGAGGACTGGCCGGCGGCCAGCACTTCGCTGGCCGCCGGCCAGCTTGCTGCCGGCCGGCTGGACGGCCGGCGGCCGGCCAAGCCACCGGCCGGCCATCGCCCGGCCAGTCGCCAGCCGCCGATCGCGGCCTCAGCCTGATCGGCGGCTGAGGGGCCAGGAGGGCCTCAAGGGCGAGGCCTCGTGGCCTCGTGCCCTCGCCCCCCCTCGCCCTCCTTGCAAAACAGCAAGCAAGGACGAGGGATGGGGGAGCGAGGGTGAAGAGTGAGAGCTGGCGCAAAATTGCCAGCATGCGACGATTTCGCGCCAGAACGGCAAAACGTAAAATCGAAGTTCGTTTACGACAAATTTCGACCTAAAGCAAACAAAATAACTCGTGCGAACACACGAGTTCGAGGTAAAACCCCCGGTTTGGGTCCCAAAACCAGGGGTTTGGTTAAAAACGGAAATGGGCCTACGGAGACTTGAAGCATTCGAGTCTCCCTACTCTGGGTTGTTGATGACGATTGCCCCTCAGTCCTGCGAAGGAGGTAAATCCCTGACGCGGACTGAGAATGCCATTCTGCGAACTCCGACGACAACTTCAGAGCAGGAGCTGGAGACACGACCCGTTACACATACACAACCACCTAAACTCCGCAAGTGAGCATTTCTGTCATTGCATTCATGGCCCACCACGCGACAAATTCAGGATTTTCACGTCGTTTGGCCGACGACATTTTGGCCAACTATCCTGACCTCCGGTGTTCCATTCTAGAAGTTTCAGAAAACTTTTTCCACCTTCCAGAAAGGTCAACAGAAGTGTCGCCAACTACATCGATGTTTTGATTTTGTTCGATTGGGTTCTCAACGGTGCTAGATTTTTATAAAGAATCACCTCAATACTCTCAAAGCCCCCTGACTTCTTGACACCGCTTCTTGAAGCAGCCACTCACTGTGCCACTTCGCACACGTCACTCGGCTCAAGCCCCGAGGACCCAACATATTCCTCATTCTTATTCTTGACATTGTACATATGAGCTTGACTCACTCAACACTTTTCATCAAAGTACACATATTTCTCGATATAAATTATCCATCTGTCCCAAATCCTTGAACTGTCTTTTTTCCCATGCCTTATCCCTGTGAACCACTTACGTTCCATCCGATGTAACATCACCTCCATTTTCTTGAAATCTCCCAACTTATCATTGGATTCCTTCAAAGCTACCACTCATGATGCGGTATCATACACGTTGCTCAGCTCGAGTGATTAAGACCTAAGATATACATCTTTTTTTCTCAAGATTTTATCTATGTGTTCGACAAATCTGACACTTCTTATTGAATCACACTTGCAACACAAACAGAAATTTCCAAATTCATCAATTCTTTGAATTCTGTTCTGCTCTTTGTTACGCGGAGCGGACTTTAGGTGGTTCACTGGGATGAGATGCGGGACAAAAGATGATTCAGGACATAAGGACAAATGGATAATTTGTATGAAGCAGTGAGTGTGCTTTGATGACAAGTGTCGAGTGAGTCAAGCACATGTATACAATGCCGAGAATAAGAATGAGGCGTAAGCTGGGAAATCGACGCTTGAGCCGGGCGATGCATGCGAGGTCATGCCGTGAGTGGTGGATTGGAGAAGTTCCACCAAGAATTCAAGGGGTCTTCAAGAATATCTCAACGTTTTTTTCTTAAAACTTGAGCGTCATCGAGAAGTCGAACAAACGATATTGAACCATCGATGTGGTTTGCGACACTTCTGTTAGACCATTCTGGAAGGTGATAAAGATTGTCCGAAACTTCTCGAACAGGACACTCGAGTTCAGGCCAGTTGGCCAAAATTCCCCCAGCCAAACGGTGGAAAAATCGTGAAGTTGTTGCACGGTGGTCCATGAGTATAAGAAAAGAAATGCTCACTCGTGAGTTTTAGGGACTTGTGTACGTTAGGGTCGTAACACTTCCTGCCCTTTTAGCCGCAATGCTCCGGTGCGCTAGCAGATGTAGGCCGGTGACGGCAAAAGTAGTCTTCGATCAAGTGATTGACATCCCAGAGGTTGTCGTTGGGCTCCCAGCTGTTGTGCACAACGTCGTAGCTATGCCGTGCGACCACATACTTGGCCGTTTTTCCATGGCATCAATGTCCAGAATTATCTTTGATCACGTACTTCGTATCCCCATCCACTTGTACAGGAGATGGAGGTGCGACGTCTTTGCCCGGGAAGTTTATACTGGGATTCCGGTAGTGATTGAGTTTGCCGATGTCGAAGACAATGGATTACCATGCTGTGAGTGAGTCAAAGTCGAGCGATGACTGGGGTTTTTATTTGCTCAATCTCAAACGGTCCCAACCGGTAGGGTTTGAGTTTTGTGAAGTCTTTCCCTCATAGTTTGTTGTTTGCAGAACTGAGGAGGACACAATTGCCAGTGTTGAACGCGTCATTGCTGCGATGTCACTCGGCTGCCCACTTCACTATCGCTTGTGTCTTTGCAAGGGTGTGTCGTGTTTCCTCCTAGATCTTTTTAAGTCCTGGTGCACAATGACAATCACGGAAATGTTACTCTGACTTTGCAATCCAGTTGGTGAGGCGGGAAGTTTGCTGTACACCACCTCCAAAGGCGTTTTACCCGTTGTGGTGGAAGTGGCAGATTTGTATGCGAGTTCGGCAATCGGCAGTTTTGCTATCCAATTGGTGTTGTGTGGCTCACATAAACTTCATAGAAGATGTTCAAACATTTGGTTCATTCGCTTTGTTTGCCCGTCATTCTAAGGATGAAACTATTAACTATTGAGTTGACCAACACGTGTAGAGAAGCTGCAAAAGTGAAAAGCTCACAAAGGTTTTTGCACCTTCTTCCTTTATAGGCATGTGTCCTGCATCCCAAAATAAATCAGGCATACACTTTACCTTGAAGAGTATTAACGCCTTAGTACTACATCTCAAGAAGAGCTCAAGTCGTCAATACGCAAGAGAGTATCAAGCAAGAGTTGATTGATCATCATGTTAGACAAATCTTTTTGTAGCTGTCTGTCCAATCCTAGAACTCAAAAGCACATCCCTGGGAAATGGCATGACCCGGCCACATCACCAATAGACTTGTGCTGTGGGTTTGACACAAAAGCATCCTAGTGTCAAGGTGACAGACCAACCATGTAGCTTCCAAGAAGCTACTGACTTTCATTCTTGGAAGCTTCCAATAACAACCTACATGTGCATGGGGCCAAGATGGAACTCATGGCCTCTGACCTGGCCAAATCAACAAAATGGCCAAGTTAACCACTCACCCACATGGCGTACTCACAGGCCATATCACACACGAGACGGAGCATAGCTGAGTCATCCTACAATGGATCCAAGGGTCATACCTCCACAAGGGGCAGAGCATTGTTGATCCACCGTATGGCACTGAACAAGGGACAAGTACATTTAACAAATCTCTCCCTTATACCTTGCATTGGTTTCCATCATAATTCTTCATCACTTGCGTTGACAATGTTGATACCTTTCGTGGTCGGCTCGTGGAGATCCTTGTCCAGTGGCTTCGTAAGCATGTCAGCCTAGTTCAGCTTGGTACCGACATACTCATGCTCCACTATCTGCTTCTAGACCAAGTCTTTGGCATAGTGGTAATGGATCTCAATGTGCTTTATGCACCTAGACACAACTGGGTTCTTGGACATGTCAATCGCGCTCATGTTGTCAATCTTTATGACCGCCGCCGTTGCCTGTGGCACCTTCATCTTAGATAGCAAGCTACATAGTCATTGCATCTCTTTACATACCTCACTCAAGGTGATGTACTGAGCTTGAGCTGTTGAAAGAGAGAAACATTCTTGCTTGCGACTTGCCCAACTGACAACACTTCCATTCAGCGTACACACGTACCAAGAGGTGGATTTTCTGTCATCGATATTGCCTCCCCAATCAGCATCGGTGTAGCACATGAGATGGAGTAACACGGATCCAATGATACCTCCAAACTGGAGCCCCACATGCCATGTCCCCTTTAGGTAGCGCATGATGCACTTCACAGCCTGCCAGTGCAGTGTACCGGGATTGGCCACAAACCGGCTCGCCTGCCAAACAGCATGGGCTATATCTAATTGGGTGAAAACCATGGCATACATCATTCTGCCCATGGAAAACGATGTGGGATTCCCAGCACGTCAGTTTTCTACGCTTCGTTGGATGGGGACATGAAGGTGGAGAGCTTGCGCTCTGAGCTCATGGGTGTGCTGGCAGGCTTGCAATCTGCCATGCCATATCATTTTAGGATGGATTCGATGTATTTTGCCTGGTTCAGGCTGCTGGTACTCGCTACTCTAATTCATGGCAATTCCAAGGTAGAATTCAAGAGGACCCATGTCCTTCATCTTAAATCTGCTACTCAATCGTCCCTTGACATTGTCTAGAAGCCACGTTGAAGAACAACATTGAATCAGGTCATCAACATACAAGGCACCCAACATTGTCCCTTTGTTGCTCTCATGCATGTACATGCTAGTGTTGTTGTCACAGTGCATGAAGGACTCCTTAGCCATGAGTGTATCCATCTCGTGGTACCAAATTCTAGGTGGTTGTTTTGGCCCATAGAGTGCCTTCACCAATCTTCATACCTTGCCCTCAGGAACATCAATCCCCTATGGAACATCCATCAGCACCTCCTTGACAAGTTTGTCATAAAGGAAGGCTGCCTTGACATCCATCTGTAAGACCTCCATGTTCTGTGTAGTAGTAATGGCGAGCATTGACTGGATGGAGGCGACATCACAATGGAAGCAAATGTCTCATCATACTCTACGCTAAGCCATGGAGAACCCCTTCGCTACTACCCATGCCTTGTACTTGTCTATCTTGCCATCTTGTTTAATCATTACTTTCGGCATTCACTTGGACCCACAACGTGAGTGCCAAAAGGTCTGTCCACTTGTACCCATGTCCCATTCTCCTTGATGGAGCTCAGTGTCAAAAATTTGCCCTTCTGCATGCCCAAGTGTTGCGCCAGGAGGTGCTGTCGAGTTACGAGAGAGAGGAAAATCCTTGCAGTTGGATACATTTGCTCAAGGATTGCTCGGATCCTAAAATGTAGGATTGCCCCTGAAAGTTGATGAATCGCTGAATCCGGTAGAGGTTGTTTCAACGGAATACGACAAGTAACGAGGGAGATATGGGCTTCCAAAGTTGCAGCATGTACAGCGGCTCTCGGAGCCGGCCACGGTTTGACTCCCAGTGAATAATTGACCGGAACGGGTAACAAAATTCCATCTGGAGATTCTGCTCCGTAAGGCTGCCAAGGCGTTTGGTGGATGATCCGCCAGATGTCAGTAGTGCAGTTTGAGACTTAGCCAAAATCCTGGCTCGGAGTCCGAAACTCAATATTACACTTTGTTACTCAGGGACTTTGTCAAAATTCCGACTGCAAGACAGCGAACAGGTTTCAAACCAAATCAATCCCCATAGCCAAACTTGATGATTAACTCATTGAAATGGACCCTAAAAGCAGAAGGAGCACAAGCACTACGTGTAGGGACATTTGCGCCTCCGGAATGGCATTTTGATGGGTCCTTCATGTGTGAGGGCGCCTCGGCGGGCGAAGTGGTGCGCGCCGCCAACTGAGCGGCTGGTTTGGGGTGTTGCACTTTGGCTGACGTAGCAGGAGCTACAGTGATCAGAGATGTGCACAGTTTGCTGCATTGGAGAGCCCATGACTATCCCTACAAATGTTTAGATCATGTCCATGACCTAAAACTAATGCAAAATTTCGTTATTCCCTTCGCAAAACGTGATCGTCTCATAAGTGTCTTCCCAATCCCAGAAACATAGTGTGAGGCGACCAGAAAGCTCATGCTTAGACTCAAAACTTTCACACAAAAAAAAAAAGAAATCCAAGAACACCAATTGCATACCCGTCAAGGCACGTTGGAACTGCCTCCACCCAGGGGCCAGTTATCTGACAAAGGGGTATGGGCCCACGGCGCTTACCGGTCTACCAATCTCTCACAGCTTTTGCGACGGATGAGACTATCTTCGGGGACAACATCGCCATCAAAATCTGAGGTCCCAGAGTTGATGATCACGCAAATGGCACAGAAGGGGACACATCCCATCCAGAAGTATGCAGGTGGCCCTGGCTATGGGCTATGGAGGTGGCATTTCGAGCTGCACCTCACACCTGAGGGGCTGCTGGAAGTCACAAAGGGAAAGAAAGTCCTCCACGAAGCGACGGCGATGGAAGTGCAGAAGGAGGCCTTCGCAAAGAAGAACATAGGGGTTCTCATGCTGTAGGTTTCCGGGATGGCCCAGTCATAGTGGGGCTACTTCCAGGGCTACAACCAGGCAACCGAGGCTTGGCAAAAGCTCTACGCCATCCATTAAGCCAAGTCGCAGGCAAATAGAACATTCGCGATGAAGCGACTCCTGGCAGTGAGAATCAAGGAGGGAGATGCTTTCATCTCCTCCATGCAGCAAATCGAGTTGCTTGCCTCACAATGCAATGACCTAGAATGGAAGATCGACATGTAGCTGCAGGCGATGGCCCTCCTCATGGCCCTTCCTGACAGTTGGATTCCTCTCATCATTGTCTTCAAAGGATGGATAGAGGACAAGCTGGCCTATGGCGCATTCGCACAGTAAAACTGCAACGAGGCATAGTGACGGAGATGCAAGGAGTCCTCGTCTTCCTCGTCGGCCCTCATTACCAAAACGCGTGGTGGCGGAAGTGGGGCCAAGGGAGGCGGCGGACATTGTGGTGACAAGAAGGGCACCAACAAGGGTGCATGCCGTAACTGCGGCAAGGAGGGCCACTGGGCCCATGAGTGCACCGAGGAGGCAAAGGCCGGCGGCAAGGATGCCAAAGGCAAGAAGGTGCTCCTCAGTAGCACTCAAAACCATTACCTCAAGAAGGCTAACCGGCGATGCCTTGACTCCGGGGCAGAGGAGCATACCCAGATTGAGATGTTTGGGTTCATCTACACCAAGTCCGACAAATCCATGGTGATCGTGAATGACAAGGTCGAGCCGGCGGCTGGCCAAGGAGACGTGGACGTGGAGATGGTGGTTGGTGGGAAGCGGGTGCAGCGCATCATCAAGGACGTGTAGCATGTACCCGGCTTGGCTGACATTCTAAGTGTAAGCCGCTTGACAAACAAGGGATACGAGGTGCTCTTCCGAAGAAAGGGGGTAGTCCTGTGAAAGGACGGTGGCGGCAAGACAGTGCTAGAGGCTAAGCGCAAGGGAGGCCTCTACATCGTGGAGACTGAGGTGATCCTCGTGGCGACAGACTCAGCAGACTTGTATGAATGCACCATCAACCTGGCCAAAGGAGGGAGAGCTGATCTAGAGCTCTGGCACCAAAGACTGGGACATTCCTCACCCGCAGTTGTGAAGGAGATGGCGAGGCGCGAGCTAGTACGCGGCCTTGTCATTGACTGTGCGAAAGAGGCAATGGATGCAGCACAGCTCAAAAGGTGCAAGCCTTGCATTTTGGCAAGGCGTGGCATAAACCATTCAACGAGAACGTGAATCGTGCCTTGCACCTGCTGGAGGTCGTGCACAGCGACATGTGTGGACCATTCAAGACGGCGTCAAAGAGCAGTGCTCGTTACTTCGTCACCGTCATTGATGACTTTAGCAGAAAACTCTACGTATACTTCATGAAGCGGAAAGGCAAGGTCCTGGACAGGCTGAAGGAGTATGTCACCGCGGTGGAGAGGCAGACTGGCCGGAAGGTCAGTAAGTAGCAACAACGGCAGAGAGTACGAGGGTTGTAGCGCATGGATGAAGCAGTAGGGCATGAAATGGGAACAAACTACACCGTACTTACCATAGTCAAATGGCGTCGCGGAGTGAGTGAACCAGACGCTGCTGAACATGGTACAAACCATGTTAGAGGATGCATAATCATCGCAAAGCTTCTAGGTGGAAGCTGTGCACGCAGCGAGCTACACCATCAACCTCACTCCTACAACAGTGTGAAAGGGAAAGAGCGGTTGGAAGACACCGCAGGAGGTTTGGAGCAGGCGCAAGCCAAGAGTGGCACACCTGAAAGTGTTCGGGTGCAAGGCGCATGCGATGGTGTAGGCTACGCAGCGGCGCGACAGCTAGCTGGAGCCGAGCGCAAAGTCGTATCTCTTCCTTGGCTATGAGAGTGCGCATAAGGTACACCAGCTCTACAACATGCACAAGGAGGAGGTAATCCGCAGCCAAGACATCGAGTTCAATGAGTAGCAGAGCTAGATCAGTAGCTAAAATGTGGACGTGGTGGACTCTCCAAAGACGGGGGAGTGGTTCCAGCTCCTTGACTACGAGAAGGAGCCAGCAGACGCCGAAGTTGAGGATGCGGCATTAGAGCACGACAGTGCACCAACGGTGGCAGCGAACACGGAGGACTCCAATTATAATCAAGCTGATGAGGAGATCCACCGAAAGGATCCGGCGGATGACGCACCGAGGGTACCAAGGCACGCACTCCCGGCGGAGTACGCATCAGGCATCGGTGGAAAACGCATTGGACGTGCCAGCCGTCCGGGCGATGTTTCGCCAGAGTGGGAGAGATCCTCGGGGAGCCGTCACGTCGATGATTCACCGGAGTGTACAGAGTCCAAGGGATTGTAGCAGAGGGATGATGCGCCACCAAGACTTCCGTGTCGAAGCGGGCGATAGCCGAAAGTGGGGAAGCACTTTGACACAAGCACATGTCGATGGATCGGCATGACGCGGTGAATGTTGGCTGCATCAACGGAGCCAACTATCATGTAAGAGGTGCTTGCACGGCCCAAAGGGGATCAATGGGATGCAGCCATCAAATTGGAGCTGGCGTCCATCGCGGAAAATGACACAAAAGATGTCAAGGTCATTGGCTCAAAGTGGGTCTTTAAGACCAAGTTCACAAACAAAGGTGTGGTTGACAAATGCAAGGTGCAGCTAATGGCAAAGGGATACGCATAGCATAAGGGCAAGCACTACGATGAGACATTCCCTCTCCTCGCCAAGTTCACAAGCATCCGGGCGATCCTTACGGTGGCGGCCGCAAAGGACATGGAGCTCCACCAAATGGACGCAAGGGAGTGGTCGTGAGAGCCGTTGATGTAGCTCTGCCGGTCTCCTGCTGTCGTTGGATAGCCTTTAGATCGGACAACCAACTCAAAGTCATGTTGCACAAAAACAAGGCCACAAGATAAATTTTCTTCTTGTTGTTGTTGATCTCAGCAACGGTGAAGTTCACCTCCAAACTCGTCAGCCACATCCTCACCAACTGTCCCTTAGATTTTACGAAATCGAACGGCTCAGGAAGTGCTGGTTGAATTTGGGATTCACTTGACATTTGCAAATTTCTCTAAGTGAGAAGTACTTTTCTTGCATGAGAAACTCGAAGCTCCTCCATTGCTGTGTTGAACTGTTGGAGTAGATGGGTGTTGAGGCTCTTGAGTCTGATGTTTTTTTCAACAGATATTTGTTGATTTGTGCTTTTTGGCCACTGCCTCCCATTGTGCTCGGTGTTGATCCAATGGGTTGCGGCGGGGGCAAAGGATTTGTCGAGCCCAAGGGGTCCATCACCGGATTGGTTGTCGAGTTAATTTGCATTCCACCATTCACCGTGAAAGTTGTTGCTGCTACCAGGTTTGCTTGGAGAGTGTCATTTTTTGCGTGCTGCTGATGTGCTGTAACGGGAGGGCCGGATTAGCCCTCCCTCCTCACTGAAGCGATGGGTAGTTGCACACCACCCCTCGCATCATCGAGGGCTGGCCGGCGGCCAGCACTTCGCTGGCCGCCGGCCAGCTCGCTGCCGCCCGGCTGGACGGCCGGTGGCCGGCCAAGCGACCGGCCGGCCACCAGCCAGCCAACCGCCAGCCGCCGATCGCGGCCTCAGCCCGATCGACAGCTGAAGGGCCACGAGGGCCTTGAGGGCGAGGCCTCGTGGCCTCGTGCCCTCCCCCCCCTCGTCCTCCTTGCAAGAGAGAAAGCGAGGACGAGGGATGAGGGGAGCAAGGTGAGAGCAAGGAACGAGGGGTGCGCACAAGAGATGTCGGCGCGAAATCGCTGATCGTGCCTTGCACGCGACGATTTCGCGCCCATGCGTCAAAAACAAAATTCCAGTTTGTTTAGGATGAACTATGAGTTTCAAAACCGGAAAACTCGTACGAATGCACGAGTTTGAGGTTAAAACCCCTGGTTTGGGTCCCAAAACCAGGGGTAAGGTTCAAAACAGAAATGGGCCTCTGGAGACTCAAAATATTCGAGTCTCCCTGCTCTAGGTCATTGATGACGATTGCCCCTCAGTCCTGCGAAGGGGGTAAACCTCTCACGCGGACTCATAACGCCATTCTGCAAACTCCGACGACGACTTCAGAGGAGGAGCAAAAGACACGGCCCGTTACAATGCTTGTCAAAGCCAGACGACCCCGATGACTAAGGGCTCGACAAAAACGGTGGCTATTCCACATATGAAACACTGCCGGCAGCTGCAAGCAGCAGTAGAAACGCCAGAGGGGCATACGACGTCCACACTTATCTGTTTCTAGCGTCGAAAAGTGTATTTGAAAGCTCTTGAAGAGCTCTACTTCAACCTCCCAACTTCTTTTAGCTTCTTCTTCACTCCAGGGAGCTAGGTGGATTTTTCTTGGATGGGGTGGGGAGTGCCCACCCCCAAAACCACCAATTTGCTTCCATTTCCATGGTTCCCTCCCCCCTCCTTCAACGAAAACAATTGAGACAGCGTTTCTTCCCAAGGCCAAGGGCTCTCACGTCCTGAGAACACCCTAAAAAGAGGGAGGATGATACCTTGAGGACTTTTGGCGGCTTCAACAATGCCACCGGCTTAAGGAGGATGCCACCAAGGGGTGCCAGACGTGTTAAGAAGAATCAAAAGGAGGCCAAGGAAGACAAGAAGATAGGAGGAAGACAAGAAGCTAGAAGATGGAGTTAAAGAGTTGTTAGGCATTATTGTAATTCCCCTCCTACTCTTTGCCCTAGCTTTGTGAGCGGTACTCACACTTCTTGTCATTTCCTTGTATTGCAATTTCCTGCTTTCCTTTCCTAGATTCTAGTCGCTTCCAAGTGCTATGAGTCATAGCTTAGGAAGACTAGCTTTCAAAATCCACGTCCTTGTGCCGCCGTGGCAGCCTAGGAAAATAGAAATTGAATTCATAATTACCTCACCGATCGTGAGAGCAAGGAGTTTGTGGGAGGCAATCCCTCCTCGAAGTGGTGGGGTGATCCCCACAACGCCTTTCACATTCTAGTTGCACGGGCGACGAGATGGCAAGTGCCGAACCGTCAAAAACCAACAAGGGCAAGGTGGTGACAGCCTCACCACATGCCTTCAGCGGACTCCAAGTCTTGGGAGCCGTCGTCGCAAGCACCGTTACCAAACCAAAGGCAACCGTACCGCCAAAGGCAACAGACACCAACCACAGTGACACTGAGAAGCGTGCGGAGGTCGCAAAATTGCTCAACATGAACGTCGACACGCACGTGGGAGATCCCCACGCAACAGACGACGCGATGGAGGAGGATCTCCCGGAGGGGGACCCTGACGAAGAGCACGATGCCGACAATGGCGAAGGTGACAATCGCGAAGGATTGCGATCATCGCCATCGTCATGCGGCAAACTCAAGCTGATTTCTCGAGAAAGGCAAGGTGCTCGTTGCATCGCCTGAAGCTACCGACGACAGCGAGACTGCCGAGAGCAGTAAGGGTGCCAGAAGCAGCGACGCGGGAAGCTCCCACAAGAATGAGCCGAACGATGTTGTCGCGAAGGAAATTTGCAATGACCACCGCAGGATTACTGAGTTTGTTGATGAGGCGGTGGGCCAACTCAAGATCACCACCTACGGTGGAGGTACGGCACCACTTGGAGGAGTGGGGGCAGACCCTCCTTTCTACGATGTTGCCGCAGTGGGGCAGGCCAGCGCCCACTCGAGCATCGTCGCTGACGACATTCTCCTCCAAACGGTGGGACTCCTTGGAGGTGTGTACGCAAACCGTACCCTCCTGCAGTGGGTAAAGGTGCACGGACAACGCGAGGCCCTGGAGGCTATCACCAATGCTCTGACGACATCAGAGCTTAAGTTCGCGTTTGCCAACTTGCTGGCCAACGTCAGGCAGAGCATCACGGACCTTGACCATGATCGCCAGCTACAGTGCCTGGCTACCCATGAGGCAAGCCGCAGATGCAACAACCTTGACAAGGCATTGCAAAGCGTGACCCAGGTGCGGATGCAGGAGCAAGCGCAGCACGCCGCACCTGCAGATGCCACTGCCGGTGGCAACGACGACTTGCCTACCTCGACGACTTTGGGGTCGGTCATGAATACGGCATTCCTCCACATTATGGAGATCTTCCAAAATGGCGTGAAGCTGACCGACTGGCTGAACCGCATGGAGCACATCCTACGCGTCCACAAGGCTCCACTCAGTTAGTGGGGCGACCTTGCCACAACTCCGCTTGAAGACAAACTCTTCAAGTACGTGGTCAAGGAGTAGAGTGCGCAGAGGCCTCACCTCGAGTGGCAGCCCATGCCGTGGGAAGCCTTCTACGCAATCATGCGTAAGAAGTATACCTAGCGTGAGGAGGCGCAGCGCGCCTTCTACAAGATCAAGGACTTAATGTAGCTTGGTAACTCGCTTGAGGCCTACTTGAGCGAGTTTACCGCACTCGTGGAGGAAGCCGAAAGCTTTACCAAAAGCAACGATACCCAGACCTTCAAGTTTTTAGAGTGCTTGCTACTGGAGTACTTGCCCGATAGTCTTGCCAGTGAGAAGCTGAAAGAAAAAACCACCACGACCGCAACGGGCCAAGCTTGGACAAGCTGGAGGGAATTGCGAGACTACATAAGGGAAGCGTATTCGGCGAACCCGAAGCACTACTCTGATGCACGGCCAAACGTGCGTGCACAGCAAGGCTACGATGCACGCATGGATGCTATAGGGGCTAGAGGGACAGCGGGACAGCAAGGCGGGATCAAGGACAAGCAGCCTGCAAACCCCTCAGCTAAGAAGACTGGTGGGAGCAAGCCCCCCAACCACAAGCGTGGTGGGGATAATGAAAAGTTGCAAGTGGTGTGCGAGCATCGTGCGAGCAACACGACCTTCCGCGAGGGACTGTGCCACAATTTCATGCAGCCCAGACACTTGAGGACTCAGTGCTCTGAGGCTGCAGGTGGTGGACAAGAGGCCGTGGCGTTAGCCGCAGCAGCAGCACCTCGCGGGGAGGCTGTGGCACGAGGCCACGGAGAGGGCCGTGGACAGGGTCGTGGTCACAACAATGGGCCCGGCCGTGGTAACAGACAAGGCCATGGGGCAGGTTTTCCCCACCCCTGACTAACGTTAGTGGGGAGCACTCAGGGGTGAAATTGGATCACAAGTGTGGGTTCATGTTTTTAGACGAGGACGTTAAACAATTTGAGTTTTTTACGAGTTCAAATTTCTGTGTTGTTTTCTCCCCTCTCATTGAACCTCGTTCTGCACTTGTTGATCGATATTGTCCACTAAATCTTGCATCACCGAACGAGTTGCATGACCAAACCTGCTTAGTGTTGACGACACCGACCACTGTGTCGGTGTCGCCAATTCTTACACAATTCTTGTATGTACAAGAATTGTGTAACACAGTGATTGAAGCAAACGTCCTCAAAGCGATGAGTTCAATCACGTTTGCCGTACCTTTAGTCAACGATTTTGACCCAGTAAAGTTTAAAGACTGGAAGGTGCTAGCCAAATTCACACGTTCCCACAAGATGTGGACTAGAGTAGGTGAATCATAAGAGTTACGGCGTCCGCTGTCTAGATTTTGTGTTTATCACAAACTCTTCTTGTCATCGTCGAGCCTGTTCACTCGAAAGAGTGGAGGCAATATGACAATACAATTCAAAGGACACCTGGCTAGTGCTCCCGTGAATGTACTTGCTGACACTGGAGGAGATGACTCCTTTGTTAGCCTTGGCTCTACCCGATAGGTCGGCTTGAAGTACAAGCCATCGAATGGCGCAGTTGTCGTCGGTGACAACCGTACGGTACTCGTGATCGATACTTGTGAAGTGAAGAACTGTATTCAAGGGAACACACAGAGTGTCACGTTGAAGGTACTCAACCTTCTTGACCCTTTTGACGTGGTCCTAGGTGATCCCTGGCTCCGTGAAAATAAGACTCTAATGTGCTTTGAACCAAAGTGTTTGATCCTCCAAAAAGGTCAGCATCCCTTCACGTTGATTCCGAGTACGGAATTATCACCGACCGGACTCAAATTCCATGCTAGCTTGTCTGCGATGCAGGTCAAGAGACGTATTCGACAAGGTTGTCGATACTTCTTGGCTCAGCTGCAAAAAGTGGAGGACGACGTGAAGGAAGACACGCCACAAGATATCAAATCCCTATTGGCAAAGTTGTCGGCTATATTCCAAGACCCACCGGCTAGGCTTCCACCAGAAAGACACATGGGCCACACGATTCCGTTGCAACCGGAGGCGACCCCTCTGTTCACACCCATGTATCGCCTTAGTCCAACAGAAAGGCAAGAGGCCGAGTGCCAAATCAAAGAGTTCCTTGCAAAATGATTGATCGAGCCAAGTAGCTCATCGTACGGTGCGTCGATCGTTTTTTTAATGGACGTTGGTTTACGCATGTCCATGGATTGCTGAACATTGAACAAGCTGACGGTGAAAAATCTAGTCCCTTTACCGCGGATTGATGACCTTTTTTACCAACTCCAAGGGGCAAAAGTAAAATCGTCCTTGGATTTGTCTCAAAGGTACCATCAAATCCGCATCATGGAAAATGATGTACCCAAAACCGTGTTTCCAACACACAATCAGTTTTGAGTGTTATGCTTCGGGCTTAAAAATGCCCCGGCAACCTTCTAAGGAGAAATGAACCGAACGTTTGCCAAGCAACTCGGTCTGTCTCTCTTGGTTTACATGGATGACATCCTCGTTTTCTCCAAATCAATGAAAGAGCACATAGAATATCTATGCAAAGTCCTCGCAATCCTTTGGGAACATCATTTGTATTAGAATGTGGGAAAGTGCAAGTTTGCACAAGATGAGCGCGCATACCTTGGACACATCGTCGGCAATGACGGCATCCGTGTCGACCCACGAAAGGTCCAAGCCATTGTAGACTGGCCACGCCCAGAAAATGTTGGACAGACTCGGTCTTTTCTCGGACTTGCAAACTACTTTTGACGGTTAATGCAAGGGTATTTGACCCTGGAAGCACCGCTAACCAGGCTCACGTGAATAGACGTGCACTGGGGATGGACATCTGATTGTGAGAACGCTTTTCTCAAAGTCAAAGAGATTCTATCCACAGCGCCCGTCCTAGCTCTTTCGGATCCATCACAAACATGGGAGGTTCCATGTGATGCGTTGCTGGTGGGACTTGGAGCCGTCCTCATGTAGAACGGTCACCCAGTTGCGTATAAGAGCCGAAAGCTCATCCCCGCAGAAACGCTATATAAGACTGGAGATCAAGAGCTCCTTGTAGTAGTACATGCTTTCATGATGTGGCGTTGCTACCTCAAGGGTGCTGAAGGGGGTGTTACGGTTGTGACCGACCATAACCCATTGGTGGTTTTCCAAACGCAACCGAACCTATCAAGAAGGCAGGCGCGTTAGAACGAATTCCTGTGTCAATTCTCGTTCACATGGGAGTATTGACCAGGATGCATCAATGTGGCCGATACACTAAGCCGACGGCCTGTGGAAGCTAAAGCAACCACCGAGGTCAGTGGGTATTTTATAGCCATTACAACAGTTAATGTACAAACACCAGATCCCCCTGAACCTCTACGGCAACCACCACAAGAGATTATCCATTACAAGGGTTTTGTAAATAGGATCCAAATGGGATACCGTGTGGATTCTTGGTTTCAAGACTCTTAAAATTTGGACACGTGCGGATTGGTGGAGGCCACAGGAATCTGTTGGCACAGAGAACGAGTTGTGCTAAACTCGAGAGACTTTCGAGCAAAGATTATCTCCCACTTCCATGACCCGCCGGCTTGACCATTCTGGAAGGTGGTCGAGGTTGTCGAAAACCTCTGGAACGGGACACTAAAGGTTGGGGCATTGGGCTTGAATGCCTTTGGCCGAATGTTAGAAAAATCCTGACTTTGTCGTGCAGTGAGCCATGAATGTAAGAACATAATTGCTCACTTGCGACTTGTAAGACTCGCGTACGTCAGGGACGTAACACTTTGCACCTCATCTCTATGAACCATCCTCGTCCAATCGGCATGATGAATCTCAAACAGCGTAATCCTTGGCCTGTTCTTTAAGAAGACAATTTTTTACGAGTATGGTTGGAGACACTAGGCCACTGCTTGTTTCATAAGGGAGTATTAAGACATAGACAAAAAATAAAATGAATCATTTAAAATTGGTTCTAAACGCTGACTAGTCAATCTCGAATGTCGAATGCAGTTCGGCTTTTGCAATGGACATATCGCCCTCGCAACCATTCCCTTCCTTCAAGAGAGCTTCACGAGTCGAATGGCAACGTTTGGAATAAAGAATATAGGTGAAAGGGATTTTTTGTTCGGCATACGCCATAGAGGTGGAAACCTACACGTGCACTATTCAGTGGAAACCTTACATGTAGGTTGTCATTCCACGTGGGGAATGACCACACCAGGGAAGGTACCTTGAGAGAGACTCTCAAGGGATATATGGGAGTCACACCCACTAAAACCACCCCTATTGAGAGTGTCGCAATGCTCTCAGCGACATGGAGGGTAGGTGGGGTTTTGCACACCTGAGGGTGAACCCAACCTTTTTACCGATTCAGGAGTTTATGAAGCACGTTTTGGGAGATGGAAAATGAGTTGGTGCTATGATCCAAGTTAAAATACATGGACTTAGCATGGCTGCGAGAGTTTTGGCTGATCGTTGTGGCGGTTGGAGCCGTAGGAAGGTATGTGCTTGGCCTAGGATGTGCCCAGCAAGGGAGTGGAGATAAGGTGTAAGGGGAACTTTGGAATGGGAGAGAGCCTCACATCGATGTAGCCATATCTGTTGTATGTATGATCAAAGAAAAGGATCCATATGGGACGGTCGTTTTTCTGACGAGGCGCGAAGAAGGGTTCTTGAGTATACGTTATGTGGCTGGAGAAATAATGTTGAGCGATCCACATAAGGATGTTAGTGCGGTAATATGGCTAATGCATCCGCGCAAGCATCAACAAAAGCCTGATGTATCCGTAAGTTTAATATTAACCACGCCATACCTAGCAAGTTAAAAAAAACCCATATCCATTTTCATGGCCATGCGCGATCGGCGACTGAAGTCGCCGATTGAGCAAAGCGAGGGGGGTGATGTGCCACCCCCTGCTACGCTCCCAACCCCCCCCCCCGAGAATCGTGATCGAGCATAAACGCCTTCTTAGAAAAAAATTCCGGAGAAACAAACCCATTTATATCCATGCAAACCACTATCAAACCCTACCCCAACT